>JAJLXI010000004.1:140922-190268 GCA_030571145.1 Pichia sp. yHKS168 | reverse complement strand
AAGTTCTATATATTAATGTATTAATTTTGTATATATTAATTTGCATATATTAATTTATATTTAAATTTTTCTATAATTATAAACATAAAAGTTATATTAATTAACATATTTATATTTAACTATGCTAATTCATAGATATATACTATCCTGAAGTTAATGCTAAAATATTAAACGACGACTTTGAACATATTGAAGATTTATGTTCACAAATATGTTCAGAAATTGTTTTTCTATTTAAATTTTTAAAAAAATAATTACTTTATCAAGAACGAGTCAAGTTAGGATTTATCTTTTATATTATTAGTTAAGGTATATTATTTGATATTCATATAATGAGTCATTTAACTGTTTGTGGTTCAAAAAGTGTTCACTTCAGTTTACATGCTTGATAATTCAATGGAGGGTGAAAAAAAATAGAAAAATTTGATTTTCAGAAAATATTCACTTTTGAGAAGAGTGTGAAAAAGATTATCAAGGATAAGTAAGTTAGAAAAATTAATCATATTCGACGTATAATGAATAATTTTAAAAATCACATCAATCTAAAATACAATGTTTTTTTTCCTTCTTTGTTACTAAATTATGAATTTTTTATATAAATATTACTGACACACTTGTCCTGAAAGGAAAAATTGTCTCAAAATTCTAAGTATAGTTATTGTTGGAATACATTCCTAGAATGTGTGTATTTATAACACTTATAGAACTATGTAGGGGGAGATTGCAACTCTATAAATAGGAAGACTTTCGCCCTTTTGTTGTATATATAATATTTTATATAGTTCCTTTAATTATCTGTTCTCATCTTAGTAAACTACCTGGTCAACGCCAGGACAGTTCAACAGTTATAAGACTAGGAATTTTAATGTTCAATGTAAAGTTTTAAGTTTTTTGGCATTATGATTACGTAAACCTTAGAGCTGGGATCTTCTAAAGTGCCTATTGAGTCTTAATTTATTCAATAATGTAAAGCCACAACTTGGCGTATATGAGTTAGTTGACCTCTAAACAATTAGCTACTCCCTATTAGAAGCACGTCGCCTTATACAGTTCTATAAACGATTAATACTTATATACTTGCCCGCTGATTAAGAATCACTTTAGTTCGCTATTATAATTGTTCTTCTAAAATTGATGTATTGCAACAATCTTCTCTTTTGTTTCCGTATCCGATCCTTCTCTCTTGACAGCGCTTACAATTCCTTTTCTATTTCATCTCTATGTTATCTATATTTCTGGCAAATCTTATCTTCTTCTATTAATTATTGATTATCTGATTAAAGTTTTGCAGTCTCTTTGCACAGCCTTAAAGTATTTTAACCTTTGCCCTTATTAAAGTTAATCCTTTACATTTAACAACTGGTTGTATAGTGTAGTGGTTATCACTTTCGGTTTTGATCCGAACAACCCCAGTTCGAATCCGGGTACGACCTATTATTTTTGAATGTTTTTGGCACACTGATTTCTCTCAGGCTCTTAGCGCTTAAAAAAAAAGTATATCTCTAAATTTCTTTTCGATATTATTACACTAAATATTACATCCTTTATACTTATTTTACAAATTAATTGGTCTTTATGTCCTCGTATTTTAATAAAAATGCAGCTAAGTCATCAAAATAACCGTAATCGTCAATGATTTGATCATGATAAATTGTGATTTTTATGATTGCAATAGCAATATCATTAGGAACAAATCTTCCTAATTTAACTAATGCAAAAATCAAAAACTCACATAACTTATTAAATGTTTGCACATCCCAATTCGTAGAAATACTAGTTTTATTTTTTATAAGATAATTCTTTGATTTGTCAAATCTTTCTGATTTGCTTAAAATATCAAGTTGTTTTGCAATCAAAGATTTAAGAAATTTGTTTGTACATGTAGTTTCAAAAACATCCATAAACCTCGTTGAAAAAAATGTATTCCCATACCTGATAAGTTCTTTGAAAACATCAAGGCATAAACTAATAACTCTCAAGTCTGTTGTGTGATTCATCAGATAAAACATTAATTCCCAAATATTTACAGCAGATGGTAAAAATTTATTTTTTTGGGTTGCAAGTAATGGAATAATCCTTAAAATGATTTTGGATAAAAGTATTGTTAATGACGACGAGCCAGAATGTACCAATCTTTCAGTGTACGACATAATGTTCAAAACGGTGTTGTATAGTTTGAAACTTATTGGAGATACCCACTTATCTTCATCATCTTCGGTTGGATCATTTCTTAATGATGGAATGGATTTAGCATCAGTTTCATCATCACTATCATGACTGTCAATTTCTAAAATTTTGGTCTTTTTTAGAGGTTCATCAGGTGTTCCACTTTCCTCTTCATCGTCACTGTCACCAAACATTTCATCAATTACCACTGATTTTTTATTAATAAATTCATTAACCTCCTCATCTGATTTCAAACCCCACATACCAAACGTCAAGACATTCTCTTCTGCTGAACTGGTGGCTAGCTGCTCCCAATTATAGTCCTTTAAATCTTCATATATTTTGGAAATAATTTCGTTAAAGACTAAAAAGAAACCTTCACATAGAGAATTATAAGAATGATACATATCCAATAATGTAAATATAGTTTTTATGATATCATCTAGTTCTGCAACAATGTCATTTGAACCTAACTTTACAAAAATTGATAAAATGATAGGTATTTTTGGGGTTAACGTCTCTCCCACTAATTTAGAAGATAAAGAGTCAATTAAATAATCTGAATTTTCAATTATTAGTTTTTCAATCGATCCATCATATAATAGGTTTGCAAGATTTAATGTAACGATTTGTGCTTCTGTTCTAACCAATTCATTAGATGATGCAAGACATTCAATAACAGGATATAATACGTCAATCAATTCATCTTCAAAATCATTTTGCAAAATTTCTATTGAGTTATTAATTGATCTTAAACTCATAATACTTGAAATTACTATACTATAAGGCTCTGAAGGTAAAATTGAATACTTTCGAAGGATATCTGTTGACAATTCCAGCGATGAATAAGTTAAATTGTACAGAAGCAATTGGGTCTCATCACCTCTCGACTTGCTTTCATCATTTCTATTTTCATCAAACTGCAAAAAGTCATCTATACTTGTCCTGAAATCCAGTTTATAATCTTTCAATATACATGACACTATCCAAGAGTAAACTGCTTGTTTAATAGTATAGTTTATGTTATCACTAGGAACAGAGGATGATGATATAAAAGAAAAAAGTGGTTTAACATTCGCTGAAATTGTTTTAAATAATTGCATGAATAATTTTTCTGTCTCTTTTGAAAAGAGACTGTTAAAAAGTTCAATTCGCTTCACTTCATTAAAAGAATTTTTGTCATAATGCATGGAAACTAGCATCATTAGGCTTTCTACGTTTGTAGTTTCTAAATTTACCTGTATTTTCTTTTTATCAGCAGAATTTTTTATTTCTATTAATAGGGCTATATTTTCTTGTAACTTTGAAAGTAAATTCTCTATAACAGTACTATCCATTTGGCCATATCCATACATCAATTTTAACAACAAAATCAAATACATTATGTAACTTTCGGTTTTGGATGTATCAGGAGACATCAATTTATGTGGCATTGCATGTAACTCATCATTCCAAATGTCTTTAATTATGTTTTTAAGCATATCAATTTCTGTAATATAAATGATAGAATCAACGATCAAGTCTAAAAATGATGAATCTACAAGACATATAGAAGATAATGATTGCAATAACATTGGTATCAATGGACGACAAGACAAGAAGCAATTTCTAATAACTTTAACTGCAAATTGAAATATTGAATCACGTACGATATATTTATCATACCTATAAAGATCAAGATTCAATATTATTTTCAATGCTTTTTCAAACTGTGCCAATGTGGCTTTTAACCATGAAGATGTTCTATGCACCTTTTTTTTAGCCATTTTTTCAGGGATACTAATTACTACTGATGTTTTTAAGTTTATATCAATATAAGGATCTTCAATTTCAAATCCTTGTATACTGTCTTTTAATGATTCTAATGACTGTATTTGAGGTTCAATTTTGGTTTGAAGATCAAAATCCGAGAAAATGGTATTTACTAATGTTGATAATGTTATAAATGATTGTGAAATAACTTTTGAATGTGGTTTTGATTTGACAATTTTGGCAATTGATGAAACGGCACCTGGAAAAAACAAAGATAAAATTTCCCCATCATTTAATAGATGGAATAAAGTATTTAAAGATTCCAAAGATTGTGACTTTATTTCAGAAACTTGCGATTCAACTGAAATATTTAAAAGTATACTCACCAAAAATCCTAAAGTGGGCACAAATCTAGTATTTTTCAATACTGATTCAACAAATAAGGAATTTTGATTTAAACAACCTTGTAAAAGATCTTGAATGCATTGTATACCATTAGTATATGTTTCTTCTGAATGTGAGGTTATATCAAATTGGCCTGGTGTGCCACCAATTAAATAAGTAATTAATGTTAGATATTGAATAAATATTTCATTAGATAATGACCCAGGTTGTGTCCATGAATATTTAAGAAGGATGTGTAGAATTGTAAAAATCTGTTCCAATTCTGAATCGGTTATTCTATTATTTTTTAAAATCCTAGTTATAGGGACAATGATGTAATCGGCTAAATTAACTGGTATAAAAGTTTCGCTATAAGTATACCCATCTGAGTTAATTTCAGTTGCATTCTTTAGAGTATTTGATAATTCTTTTAATGCATTTAGTAATTCCATAGATCCAGACATGTTTTGTTCGGCCATAGTTAATTGTACCAAATGTATACATTTTGGTTTTACTTCTTTAAATATCTCAACTGCAGTACCCATTTCATTTGATTAATTATCTTGTTTAACTATTTATTAAATACTAAAAGAGTAATAGTTGTAATTTTGATTTAAATTGCAATAATTTGTCCACAAAATGTTTCAATTCATGTTAACATTCCTAGTCAGTTACCCGGTAAACATTTCTTTATTTTGATTTTTTATTTATTAATTTTTAATTTTTAATTTTTTTTTCATTCAAAATTTTTCAACTATAAAACAAAGCGAATGTGCACATTTCTTCCAAATGAATAACTATTATACTTTCTTTTTATGGTTTTTTGGAGCTATAGGATTCACGTTCCAAATAGTATGTATTCATTGTTTATCGATGAAAAACCACACTTCCAAATAGTTTTCAAACATTCATAATGTATTACAAAATTATAACAATCATTATTCCATAAGGTAAACTTCTATACCCTGCAGAAATTTTGCTGTCCAGTATATCATAATCAATTAATATTGTTTCTGGTGAAACTTTATTGAATTTTGATAATGCATATATATTTTGGCCACTTGATACTCTGTTTGCGTTTTTATTTGGATTTCCAAATATGCTCATGAATCCCTTTTGGACACTCATGTTGCTTTGTTTACTATTTTTTTTAAATATATAAATGTATATATATTTCAAATTTACCTCATATTATAAGCATGAAATGCAGGTTTGTAATGTTACTCGCTTACAATCTTGTGATACTAACATTCTTTTTTTTCCCTATTCTATTCATTTTTATTACAGACATCTTTACATAATTTAAAATGACCAGAACTTCAGTTTTAGCAGATGCTTTAAATGCAATTAACAATGCAGAAAAATCAGGTAAGAGACAAGTTCTTATCAGACCTTCATCCAAGGTTGTTATCAAATTCTTATCAGTCATGCAAAAGCACGGTATGTATTATTAATTTTATTTTACCTTTTCTCTGTTTTGGAATGTTTTTCATCTTCATTTTTTTTGAATTTATTTACACCGGAATGATAACTGGATGGTTTGTCGTTGAATCTTAATTTTACAATAATTCTGATTTGTTATATCTGTCGCTGGCTGTCTTTTAATTTTCCGGAAGATCAATATCAATTATCTAGATATTTAATAGTTTGATACATCAATTTTAAGTTGTGTTAATTTATTCTAGATATTGTAACAATTTATCATATTTTCACTTTATTTTCTTCTTTATTTTCTCCAATAAAAAATGGAATACTAACATAATATTTTTTTTTTCTTAATTTTTTTCTTCATACAGGTTATATTGGTGAATTCGAATATATTGATGATCACAGATCTGGTAAGATTGTTATTCAATTAAATGGTAGATTAAACAAATGTGGTGTTATTCAACCAAGATATAACGTTAAGATTAACGAAATCGACAAATGGACTGCTAATTTATTACCAGCTAGACAATTTGGTTACGTTATCTTAACAACTTCCGCAGGTATCATGGATCATGAAGAAGCAAAGAGAAAGCATGTTTCTGGTAAGATCTTAGGCTTTATTTACTAGTCTGTTTTATATATTATATATATACATGTATTTGTACACTCTATTTAGGTTTTAATTGGTTTCATAAAAAAATTTTTAATTTTGGAAATAAGTATTACATATTACACATATTACATATTATTAATCCCGTAGCAAAATAAGCAATATATTTAAACCATTCTTTTCAATCGAAAAATTCTTAAAAAATACCAGTGAGAATAGATTGAATAGAAATACAATAAATTAAGGATAATAGCGGATTGAATTTAGAAGTAGCTGAATGAAATGTTAGTATAATTGAAAAAAAATGAATAATATTTAAATGAGAACTGAATGGAAAGAATAAATAGCAACTATTTTATCTCAGCTTGTTTTTGGATGCTTGATATTGGATTTTTTCAATAGCACAAAGAATTTTGAATAATCAAAGTTTCTGAATTGTAAATAGCTAAGATTGAATTTTTATTATTATCTTTCCCTTTAAACTTCTTTTTTTTTCGTCTAAAATAAAACTGTTTTTAACATTTGTGACAATTTTTCAATTAACAAAAAATTGATATCGGTATAATACTTACAGGAAATTAAATCATTAGATTCATTTAATGGTTCAGATATTATCTTGATATCTAGTTTATCACTAAATAATGTGCCATCGGGATTAAAAACTTTATAATTTGTAGTACTATCATTTTGTGTTAAAGTAACAAACTTACCTTTCTCTGTTCTTTCAAACTTTTTAATTACAGAATTACCTATTGATAAAGGTATACCTTTTGAAATATCTAAATTAGCGTATTGCAATTTACAAATTTTACCATTTGCTATTTTTTTTTTCTTGTTATACTTAGAGCTTGAAGATGCGTTTTTGATTAGCAATTTTTTGGAAAATTTGACTTCTTTAACTTTTAATATTTGCTCTTTAAATTTAAAAAAATCAGGTAGCAAGATAACATTACCCAATTCATCATAATCAACCAATCCATAATTATTTGGTTCTTGAGCAAATTCATAGACCAAGCCTCCAGAGAAAACATGTGTCAGTTGATTTGAATAGATTGTTTCGACTTCTTTAAAAATTCTTGGTAAAACTTCGTTACAACCATATTCTGAGAAAAAAATTGGTTTAGAATAAGATTCATAATCTTGAACTAAATTATTGTAACCAGATGTTTTAAAAGTTTGATCACCACACCATTGATATGTATTAACACCATAAAAATCAACAGATTCTAAAGGATCATATTCATAACATCCTAAATATTCAGCTAATGAAATTCTATAATCTAAATCATCAGCTGCTGAATAACCAATTGGGATTTGTCTAAGTTTATTTCCTTTAATAAAAAATTTTATATCTCTAATAACTGCTTTAATATAAATTGGTGATTGAGTTGCAGAAATTTTATCATTAACAATTTCATTACCAGCAAAAAAACCTAATGTATTATTATAACCTGAAAACTCATTAACAACTTTAAAAACATGATTCATATATTGATTAGTATAAGTTGTCCAAGGCTCATATCTATTTAAATGTTGTCCTTGTAATGGTGAATTTATATCCAAAACTAAATAAATTCCTGCAGCTGCTAATAATGACATACATTTATCATGATTTAAATTTGGATTGACAGAATAAACTCTAATGGTATTAATACCTAATTCTTGGAATAAATAAATATCTCGTACACATTTATTGGCATCACTTAAAGGATCTTTAAATTCATTGAAGCCACTTGATCCACCAGGCTGATAATCAATACCCTTAATGAAAAACTGATAGAATAAAAAAAAGAGAGAAAAGAGTTTACAAAATAACAAGTAATATAGGTTAGTACAAGAGATATGTTTTTTTTTTAATTATTTAAAGGTTTTTTTTACATACTGGTAAATCCGTAATTGAATCATAAAAATGTTTATCACGAATCTCAATTGGATGGATCAGTGCATTAATGATTGATGGGAATGATAACAATTTAAATGTTAAATACTTGAATTTCATGATGTCTTCCTTAAAATTTTATTGACAGTTGGTTAAATTATAGTTATAGCAAAAGTTGAAAGCAAGAGCAAAAGCAAAACTTCTCATTTAATAAGGATTAGATTATAATCGACAGAAAAAAAGGGGCATCAATATTTTAAACTAGTTAGGAAATTAATTATAAAAGCTGCAACTTTTATTTTTATTTATTTCTGTTTTTTTTTAAGTTTTAATTTTAAATTTTAGTTTTAGTTTAAGAATATAATAATTTCGTAATATATATTGAAAAACATGTAAAATTTATAAAAGAGAACAAACAGATGATGTGAACATAAATAATATATAATAATATAATAATAATAATAATAATATATAATAATAATAGTAGTAATAAATAAATAAATAAGTTAATTTAAATAAATGTGAATAATTAATTAGTTTAGTTTGTACCGAAAACGTCATCTAAGAAAGCTTTTTCTTCTGAAAGATGTAATTTCTTGTTACCTGCAGCAATTGAAGCAGATGGATTTCTACCTGCATATCTTAATGGTGTAATAAAACCAGCTTCCTTTTGAGTTTCAAGAATTCTTGGTAAAACATAAGAATAAGAACCGAAATTCATTGGTTCTTCTTGACACCAAATGAAATCTTCAATATTTGGATAAGAATCTAAAGTTTCTTTTAATTCAGCAAATGGGAAAGGATGTAATTGTTCAAATTTAACAAATGCAGTTTCTTTATCTTGTAATTCATCTCTTCTTTTATGTAATGTAGTATAAACTTGACCAGAACACAAAACTAATTTTTTAATACCTGGTTTATCATTAATAGATTTACCTAATTCAACATCATCAATAATTGGTTTAAATGAAGTACCTTCTAAGAATTCTTCCTTTGAAGATCTTGCTAATGGATGTCTTAATAATGATTTTGAGAAAATTAAAATTAATGGTTTTCTAAATTGACGATGCATTTGTCTTCTTAATAAATGGAAAATTGATGCAGGAGTTGATGGATAAACAACTTGCATATTACAATCTTGTAATTGTCTTTCTAATTTTTCAGGACTTGGATAACTTCTTGAATCTTCATTACATAATTGTAAATATCTTTCAATTCTTGCAGATGAATGTTCAGGACCTTGACCATCATAACCATGAGGTAATGATAAAACAATACCAGATCTTTGTCTCCATTTAGATTCAGCAGATGAAATAAATTGATCAATAACAACTTGAGCAGTATTAGCAAAATCACCAAATTGTGCTTCCCATTGAACAAATGTATCAGGTGAAGTTAATGAATAACCATATTCAAATGACAGAACACCATATTCTGATAAAGTTGAATTTGCAATAACAAAATCAGCTTGTGATTCATCTAAATGTTTTAATGGAACATGACGTGAATCATCTTTTTGATCATGTAAAACTGCATGTCTTTGAGAGAAAGTACCTCTTTCAACATCTTGACCAATTAATCTAATATGATAACCTTCTAATAATAAAGAACCATAAGCTAAAGCTTCACCAGTTGACCAATCAATATCTTTACCATTTTCAATTGATTTTAATCTTGTATTTAAAATTCTCTTTAAATTTCTATGAACATTAAAATCTTTTGGATAAGAACCAACTGCAGTACCAACTTTATTGAAAATATCTTCTGAAATACCAGTTGGTAATGAAGGTAAAATTTCAGTTGCTAATTCTTTTGGAGATTTAAAATCTTCCCAAGGTGCAGTTAACCATTCTCTTGATTCAGGTTTATAATCTTTTGCCTTTTGGAATGATTCTTCTAAATGATTCCAAACCCATTTTTTATGTTCATCAATATCTTCAGATGTAAAAGTACCTTCGTTTTTTAATTTTTCAATATATAAATCTAAAACTTGTTTTTTCTTTGAAATAATTTCATACATTAAAGGTTGAGTAAATGATGGTTGATCAGTTTCATTATGACCATATTTTCTATAACCAACAACATCTAAGACAACATCAGTTTTAAAAGTATTTCTCCATTCAGCAGCTAAATTAAATAAATAAATAACAGATTCAACATCATCTGCATTAACATGGAAAACAGGAGCATTAATTGTTTTTGCAAAATCTGATGGATAAGTTGTTGATCTTGCTTCCATTGGTTCAGTTGTAAAACCAATTTGATTATTAACAATAACATGAATTGTACCACCAGTTGCAAAAGCTGGAACATGAGCTAAACCTAAAGTTTCATAAACAACACCTTGACCTGCAACAGCAGAATCACCATGGAATAAAACACCTAAAGCTTTATTAAATTCTCCAACATCATTTTTAGAATGTTGAATTGATCTAACTCTACCCATAACAACACCATCTTCAGCTTCTAAATGTGAAGGATTTGCAACTAATGATAAATTAACAGTTTTACCAGAAGTTGTTGGTCTAACATAATTCATACCTAAATGATATTTAACATCACCTGAACCTTCACCTTCTTCTAATGAAACACCAGCAAATTCATTAAAAATTGCTTCAGCTGGTTTTCTAACAACATTTGTTAACATATTTAATCTACCTCTATGTGGCATACCAATAACAATATCTTCAACACCATATTCAACAGATGTATCAATTAAAGCTTTCATACCAGGTACAACAGATTCTGCACCTTCTAAACCAAATCTTTTATCATTTGGATATTTTGTTGATAAGAAATTTTCAAATTCACAAGCCCACATTAATCTATCTAAAATTTGTCTTTTTTGATCAGGAGAAAATGTATAAGGAGTTGGAACTTCAATTCTTTCTCTTAACCAATCACATTTTTCTCTTGAAGGTATATGAATATATTCAATACCATAATTTGAACAATATAATTTTTCACAATTTGAAATAATATCTTTTAATTTCATTGATTCAATACCTTTTAATTTAAATTTTGGTAAAATACCTGGACCTAAAGTAATTTCTTTTTCTAAATCAGATTCATTTAAACCATAATATTCTAATGTTAATTCTTTTGGAATTGGTTTATCTTTTGAATCACCAAATGAAATATGTAAAGGATCAATTTTTGCTTTTAAATGACCTCTAACTTCATAAGCTCTAACTAATAATTGAGTTTTTAAATGAGTCATAACATCTTCACCTGCAATTGAAGTATTTGAATCAGGAATCATTGATAATGAACCAATAGGATTTGGAATAATTGTTGGTGGAGCTTGATAAGCTAAATTTGCTGGTTTTGAACCATTTAAATTTTTAAAATAAGCATCCCAAGAAATATGAACAGATTTTGGATCTTTTAACCAAGCTTCATACATTTCATCAACATAAGAAGCATTATTACCTTGAAGGAAAGTATCTTGACCGAAATATCTTACTGCTGAGAAATTCCTCAAAACAGAACGTTTTGGAATATGTCTAGAGAATGATCTAAGCATTTTTTTTAGTTTTAAATAATATATGAATAGTCACCCTTCTTTTATGAAGAAAGAAGAAAGGGAAAAAATAAATCAATGAAATAATAATAATAACTAAGGAGAAGAAAAAAGGGGAAGAGGGAATAGAAACAGGTATATGTGTGTGTGTGTATATACAAAATTAATTATATACATATATATATATATATATATAGAGTATATTTACTCAATACCGGGACCCGAGGCCAACCAAAGAAGTGGCAAATTTTAAAAAAAATATTAACGGGGAAACAACCAAACAACAAAGAATACGGTATTAGAAATCAGTTTGCTTACCTAATCTGACTATCGGAGCGGACACGGAAAAGGTTAAAGTTACTATGTGGATATATAATTTAATTATAGTACAGAGATTTATATTTCAACGGCGCCCGGAGTTTTTTTTTTTTTGGCTTTTTCTTCTCTCATTTTTCCTTTTTTTATTTTTTTATTTTTTAAAAAATATAAACAGAATCGACGCGCCGATTCTTGTTTTTACAAATATTCGACGCGTCGATTAGGTTGGTAGTTTTTTTTACAATTATTTCATTTATTTGAGAAATTATTTAATTATATAGTAGTAGTGTATATTTATAAATTTCAAAGGTAAATATTTATTCCAATTTTTCACTATTATCAAGATATAACCAATTTTTTTAGTTTATCTAATCCCTTTTTTTTCTCTATTCTAAACCGCATGCTTAATTCTTTCTTGTTTGTCTCTAGTAGACTAACAGGGAGAATACGATATAATCGAATCCATTCTCCTAAATTTATAAGATTATACTCGAATCACAATAAAAATAATAATTCTCATTCTTTAACATTTAAAGATTTTAAAAATTTTGAACATGAATTATCAAAAATTAAATTATCAAATTGTACATTTTCTGAAAAATTAAAATTTCTTTTGAAATATTCTCATGTTTTAAATATATCTGATTTAAATATTGATTTAAATTCTTATGATAAATTATTTATTCATTTAATTACAATAGAAAATATAAATTTTAATGAAAATTATATTCATGGTATAGGTAAATTATTTAAATTATTACCAATTGTTTCAAATATTGGAATTGATTTAATTAAGAATTGTGGAATTCTTAATTCAAAGTTTGATATTATGGATAATAATAATAAATCTTCAAGTTATGTATTTTTAAATCAATATAATGATAATTTAAGATTATTAACAATTGATATATTAATTCAAAATAAATATTATAGAGAAGCTTTTAATTATTGTCAATTATTAGAATCTTTAAATAAAGATTCTTTTGATAAATCTCAATTAATTAAATTTTATTTAAAATTATCAAAATTTAAAAATTTTAATAATAATAATAATAATTTAAAATCAATTGATATAATAGATAATAGTATAATACCAATTTATTTACGTGAATTAATTAAAAATGGTAACTATTCAATTGAAAAAAAATTAGAATATTATTTATTAATTATTTTTAAATTATTTAATTTACAAGATTTAAATCCTAATTTATTCCCAAAATTTAATTCAAATCAATTACATTCATTAAATACAATATTTTTATCTTTATTACATAATCAAAAAGGTGTAGGTTATAATGTTTACCTTTCATATTATATTAAATTATATCCAAAATCAATACCAATATTAGAACAATTAAATTTATTGTCTACAAATTCAAATCAAAAAAAGCCAATTTTTTTAAATGATTTACCAAATGTTAATATTCGTCCCGAATTAATTCAATCATCTATATATCCTTATATGGAAGATTTATCATTATTATATTCAAAATTTTTACATGATACATTTCCTAATAAATTTCAATTGAAAACTTTATTTAATAATTATTTAAATTTAGTTAAAAATTATCAAAATTTAGAAAATATAAATTCATCATCATATGAAATAATTAAAAATCCTTATCCATTTAGTAAATTTAATCATGATTCATCAATTTTATCATCATTTTTAGATTATTCATTTAATAGAGAAAAAGGATTTTTTAAACCAATTTTATCATCAAATTTAATTTTAAAATTTTATAAAAATTTAAAAATTTCTCAATTAGATTATTATAAATCAAAATTTTTTAAATCTCATATTAAACAATTACAATATATAATTGATTTTTTAAGTAATGTTAGAAATTCAAATTGTGATTTACCATTAGCAATTGAAATTTTAAAAAATTTAGATAATTCAAATATTTATTTACATTCAAAATCTTATATTTTAATTATTAATTCATTAATTAAATTAAATCAATTTGAAGAGGCGAAAAAATTTTATATGTTTTTCATTTATTATCATCCTATTATTTCAAAAAAAATACAATTAAATCAAATAATCCCATTATGTGATAGATTTAAATGGCCATTACCTGATTCAATTATATCTAACAATTTAAATAATGATAATAATAATAATAATGATCTTTTAGAATTTAATGATATGTATCTTTCAGGAAATTTATCTCCTGAAGAAATAATTAAACAACTTGATTCAATAACTGAATCGATTATTAATGAAAAATAGAAATGATTATGTCTTTTTATAGAAAAGTTATATATATAAATAAATAAATAAATATTTATATATGTGTGTGTATATATATGTTGAAAAAAAAACAACAACAAGGAGTTAATGAATAAACAAAAAGTCTTAAGGTATCTTATTTTATTTTATTTTATCTTATCTCATCTCATCTTATCTTATCTCTTTTTTACTTATCTAAAAGATAAATAAATATGAATAAATGAATAATAATAATAATGACGAATAAAAAATCAATAAAAAAACATTCTTTTATATTTTATTTAAATGTCCTCACCAAATGTATCAATGGTAACTACTTGACCAGGCTTAAAAGCAGGAAGACCCAGAAATGGACATGAATCACATCTAAAAGCATCACCTAATGAACAAGAATTACAACCACCAGTTTTACCTTCAATTGTAAAATCAATTTCTGTCATATCATCAGCTGTGAATCTAACAATTGTCTTTTTAGTATTATTATTATTTTTTAAATTATCTTTATCTTTTTTCAAATTTTCTTCACGTTGTCTAATTCTTTCTTCAATTTCTTCAGCTTCTTTATTAGCGGATTGAGCCATTTTACTTAATAAAGAATTTTGAATTGATTTTTGTCTTTCTTCTTCTGCTTCTTCAATTTCTTTTAAACCACATGTACAATCTTTACAAGCTTTTCTTCTCTTTGTACCTGTTATTGAACATTCAACTGGTTGAGTTATTGGAATACTTATAGCATCTAATTGTAAATCATCATCATTTAACATTTGAATATCATCATCATTATCATTATTATTATTAAAATTTATATAACTTAATTTAATTTTTTTATCTTCATCAGATAAAATTTTATCTCCAATAGTAGTATTATCAGATAATGAAGCATCAGTTAATGAAGGCGGAGAATTTGTATTTAATCTTTTAAAAACTGGTAATGATGAAGAAGTATTAGAATTTGATTTTAAACTTTTTTTTAATAAAACAGTATTATTGTTATTATTATTATTTGATAAAATAGGTTTTATCCAAGATTTATTATCATCAGATATAAGGAAACCAGATTGAATAGCTAAAATATCAGAATTATTAGGTATTAAACCAGTAAATTTACCATTTGATTTTAATGAATCATATAAAATATTCATAAATTGTTTATTAAATTGATTTTTAACAGCTTCATCAGGTGCTAAATAATAAATAATATCAAATGATTCATTTATAAGTGGTTGTAAACCTAATGCAACTCTATCAATAACATATTGAGTAATTTTTGGATTATTATATTCATTAGTAATCTTAATTTTAGTATTATTTAAATTTTCAGGGTCATTAACAAGTGTAGGATGAATCAAAAGTAATATGGAGCTGGACATATTGAAAATTGAAGGAATATAATATAATTATTTATCTCTTTACTATGATTATATATATATTATTATTATTATAACAGAGTTTAATAATATCTGGAAACTTTGAAACAAAGAGATAAGTCTTTTAATTGTCTGTATCTGGGGATGGCAAAAAAAAGAAAAAAAAAAAAAGAAAAAATCAAAAATTTTTCAGTCACGAAGAATACGGGATTTGCAGTGATTGGCAATGATTTGTAATCTGTATATGTAATGTATGTAATACGTAATCTGTAGTTCTATAAATTAAATGTTGTGTTTCTATCAACAAGAAAAAATTCAACAAGGTATAATGTAGATGCAAAGTCATATATATATATATATTATGTTTAATCAAATAATTACAGTTTCAATCATAAACTATAAACTCATTTTCCCAACTTTAACAATGTTCAATGTTTAATCTCAAATCTCAAACAGGAAACAAATTCCATAGATAAGACAGACAGACTTGGTTCTTGGTCTTTTTATAATGCATACAATAATTATATTTATACATAGTATATTAGTATATTAGTATATATATATATATATAAATTATTATACATGTATTTAATAATTTTTTTACAGTAACGATAACATCACTCTACACCCTACAATTAAATATTATATGTATTATAATTTATATTCCCCATTCCGAAACGGGGAAAACATAAACACCGCGACCAGTCGTTTTGTTTGTTTGTTTCTTTGATGTTTAATACTATTTTATGTTCTTTTGTTTGTTTGTTTAATTAATAATAATTATTTAAATGGTTGATTGTAGTCTAGTGACTATATTTAATATTTAATACTAGATAATTTAGAAAAGATATCTTATAATATTAGAAAAGAACAAAATGGATATGCTTTCAGAAATGTCAAAAGATCAACTTCTTAAGATCATCTCTGAAGCTTTAATAACATCAAAATATTCAAATGAGAACAATAAAAGAAATAATACAATTAAAGAAATTATTAATTATTCTTCTAATGAAGCATCATCAATATTAAAAATAGATAATGAACCAGTTAATGGACCAGTTAATGAAATAAAAATATTTGAATCTAACAAAAATACAGAAAAGTGTAATATAGATACAGAAAATAATATCATACTTGAAGATCAATCTATAAATTTTAATATACCAATAGAAAATATTGTTTCTAATTTAAATGAAATTCAAAATCTGGTTTTAATATTAGGTAATAAAGATAAAAAATTTAAAAATTGGTATGATTCATTAAATTCATTATTAAATAATTTTAAATCTGAATTAATATCTGATAAAGAAAAAATAAATAATGATTTTATTAAATCATTAGAAACAATAACAAAAATATTTTCAATAACTTCAAAATTTTCTCCAATAGAAAAAATTAATGAATCTGTACTTACACCAACTATACGAAAAATGATTATAGATTATAATTCAAATAATTTCCAAAATTTAGATTATTATTGTAATGAAAATTTATCAATGTTTACATTAAATAATGATATTGATGAAAATTTGATTAAATTAATTCCTGTTTTATCAAATCAATTATTAAATTTTAATAAACAATTAAAAAAATTTTATAATTTATATGAATTAGTTGATGATTATGAATTTAATGATAATTCATTTTTAAATAATTTACCAACAAAAAATGATATAAATTTATTTAATGAAATTAATAAAGCAACAGATATTAAAATTTTATTACAAACTAATTTTAATAAAATTAATCCAATTTTAATTGATCAATTAAATATTGAAATTAAAAATTTAAATGATTATATAAATTCAAAATTATATGATTTAAAAATTTTAATTAATAAAGTTATTGATTTAAATCATCAATTATTTAAAAATAATGAAAATGATTATTTAAATTTACCAAATTTTATAAATGATAATAATTTATTATTATCAAAAATTGGTATTAAATCTTCAATTTTTAATAATTATAATTTAATTTATAATAATTTAATTGAAATAAAATTAAAACGTGAAAATTTATTAAATAATTATTTAATTAAAGTTGAAAATTTATGGTCAATTTTAAGATCAAATTCAAATTCAAATTCAAATGAAATTCAAAATTTTTTAAAATTAAATAAAAATTTATTTACAGATTCTTTATTAAATTTTAAAAATTTATTAAATCAATTAGAAATTGAAAAATTAAATAATATTAAAAAATTTATTAAAATTTCAAGAGAAAAAATTAAAAGTTTTTGGGATATTTTAATGTATGATGAAAATTCAAGATTAAAATTTAATGATTTTTATATTAATGATGAAAATTTATTTAATGAAAATTTATTAAATTCTCATTCATTAGAATTAGAAAGATTAAGGAATGAAACTGAATCAATTAAACCTTTATTAAATTTAATTTCAAAATTAAATTTATTAATTGATGAAAAGAAACAATTAGATCAATCTTCAAAAGATCCTAAAAGGTTATTACAAAGAAATTCTTTTAAAATATTAAAAGAAGAAGAAAGAACTAGAAATAAATTACAAAAACAATTACCATCTATAATTAATGAATTAAAATTAAATATAACTCAATTTGAAAATGAAAATCAACGTAAATTTCAATTAAATAATGAACCTTATATTGAAAAATTAATTGAAATTGAAGAATTATTACTTCATAAGAAGAGAAATAATAGATCAAATTTTAATTCACCAAATTTCAATTTAATATCAGGATCAACTAAGAAAAAATTAATTAATAAATCAAATAATTCTTCTAATATTAAATCTAAAAATTTAACAACACCATCAAATTCAATTATACGTAGAAGGGATTTAAGTCAAATGACTAATCCATTTTTATCAAGTGATCCAACACCTTTAAAATCTCAAAAAATTTCAACTTTAACGCCTACTTCCTCAAAAATTTTATCAACTCCTCAATCTGCATTTATTGGATCAAATAATATAAAAGCTAAATCACCTATTAAAACTTTAAATTATAATGCATCAACTAAAATAATAAAATCATTACAATCACCTAATGTTCAACATCAATTTACGACAAAACAAAGAACAATAACCACTAATAGATCACCAATGGGTATATTATCATCTTCTAAATTGAATAGGTATAATAATAATAATAATAATATTAATCTTGATAATAATAATGGTAATGAGTATAAAAGCTTTATAAAAACAAATAAATCTATGCCATCATCATCATCAATTCCTGTGGAGGAATTGAGTGATTCAATGCTTGATTATTCAAATGACGAAAATGATAATAATAATAATAATAATAATCAAATTAATGGAAATGAGTTGCAAATAGGAAAAGAAAATTTAATTTCCACATCATCAGCAACCATTTTAAGACCAAATACTGCATTAACATCACTAAAAATTTCGAAAACACCATCTCCAACGATAAGATCAACACAACAATTTAATTTGAGTCTTGATTCAGAAACATTTTAAAAACTTATGTATTTTATGTATCTATTTAGTTTTTCTTTTTTTTCTTTTTTCTTTTTTGCCTCTTTTTTTTTTTAAATAATAATACAATATTATTAACTAATCTATTTATTATCATCGCCTTCACCATAAGGTTTCACCTCTCTTGATCCAACATCTGACCAATCTGTGCTCAAACTAGTACCATTACTTTCGATAAAACTTTTCATCATTGCCCTCTTTGTATTTTCGTCTGCATCACCATATAATTTTTTGAAAAATCCATCAGGATCATCATTTTCTTCATCATTTTCATCTTCAATTTCAAATTTAGACCAATCGATCTTTTTAGTAGACGAGGATGGATAAGCTGTTGATCCTGAAGTTTCATTTATCTTATTATTATTTTCATTATTAGTATTATTATTATTATTATTATTATTATTTTTACTTTTATTATTGTTATTTCCTACATTTTTAATATCTGTCCAAACACAATTATTCTTTTTGATCAAAATTATTGTCATTTTTGTACCAAATACTTTATAACTTGATTCATTTATATTAATATTATCAAATAATTGATCAATTTTAAAATCATATTCAAAATTGTCAGAATCTTTAAATTTAAAATTTATTGAATTTGATTGAATATCAGAAATAATAGATTCAGAATTGATCTTTTTAATATAAATTGAAATTTCAACAGATTTTGAAGAATCAAACCAATCAAATCTCATATTTTGTTTTTGCTTAGTAGGTTCAGAAATTATAGATTTTGCTGTTAATTCAGATGAAGTAGTAGTTGGACTTTTATCATCATTTTCTAAATGTAAATTTGGTTTGATATTGGTAGATAATATCTTATTTTCAACTTCCTTTAATTCCGTATCATTTAAATTAAAATGTTTCTTATATTTCAAATTAACTACATTTTTAAACATTTTAATCTCAGAATTAACAGTCGAATCATCATATGATACAGCATGTAAAATATATTTGAATGCTTCATCATAATTTTTTTCTCTAAAATAACTCAATGCAAGTACATTTAATGATTTGGCAATTTCATTTCTCTTCCCATTTTGAAACGCCAATTTAAATGCTCTATTTGCATATTCTTTTGCTTCAACTAGTTGTTTTTTCCTTAAAAAAACCTGTGCTTGTAAAATCAAGATTTTAAATGATGATTTCTCAGGATCAATATTTAACTTTGCCAGCTCTTTTTCTGCCTCAGTAATTTTATCTTCATCAAGATATTTTTCTACTAATACAATTGTCTCTGCAATAGCCATGATTGTCTCTGTCAAACGATGTATAAGATTTTCAATTTACTGGATGCCATGAACATTTAATTTATATAACATATATGTGTGTGTGTGTTGAACACTGATTTTCTGTTCATGAGCCGCTCCTACTGTCTGCTTTCTGTCTGTCCTTATTATTTTCTCCCTCATTCTTCATAATGAAAAATTGAATTTTTTTTTTTAATAATAAAATTTTTCAGGCAACTTTTTCAATGTATATATACCTATTTTTTTTTTCAAATATATTATACGACATACCCATCAATACAAGATAGTTTGAGATTCTTAAATGATGGCTGAAAATAATATTGTTAAACACAACGTTGAAACTTTAGTTTTAGATGCAGGTCCATTAATTACCCAACCTGCATCACAATTAATAAAGCTTGCAGATAAAATTTATACAACACCTGGAGTTTATAATGAATTAAAAGATGAATCTGTTAGAAACCAACTAATTGTTTGGGGTGATAAATTACAAGTAAGGCATCCAAAAAAGACTGCAATTGAAGCTGTAGTTTCATTTGCAAAACTTACTGGTGATTCAACAGTTTTATCACAAAATGATTTACATATTATTGCATTAGCTTATGAATTAGATGTTGAAGCAAATAATGGGATATCTAGACTTAGAACATATCCTGGGGAAATAAGACCAGAAGATAAAGAAAGAATTGCTTTAGAAAAGCAAAAATGGCAAGAAAAGAAATTAAAAGAAGCAGAAGAAAAGAAAACTCAACTTCAAGAAGAAGTTCAATCTGAAAATGAAGCTCCTAAATTTGATGATGATGGTTTTGAAATTGTGAGAACTAAAAGGAAAAGTAAAAAAACAAATTCAAAAATATCAAAGGAAGAATCCAAAGAGGAAATAAAAGAACCAGAAAAATATGACGAAAAAGATGAAGAAAAAGAGGAAGAAAAAGTAAATGAAGAGGATTTAGATGCAGAATATAATGATGATGATGACGATGGTGAGTGGATTACACTGGATAACTTAGCGGAAACTATTTCAAAAGAAGAAAATGTTGAAAAAGTTGAATCTGAAACACCAACCGATTTACAAATTAAATGTGCATTGGCAACAGGAGATTTTGCAGCTCAAAATGTTGCATTACAAATAGGAATAAATCTTATGAATACAATGTCAGGATTACAAATTAAAAGAGTCAGAAATTATATGCTACGTTGTCATGCATGTTTTACAATGCTTCCAATTCCAAGAGATAATACTCCAAAACATTTCTGTCCAAGTTGTGGTGGTGCAACACTTCGTCGTATTGCTGTTTCTGTTAATTCTGACACTGGTAAAATTACACCACATTTAAAGAAGAATTTCCAATGGCGTACAAGAGGTAATGTTTATTCTATTTCTTCCCCATTATCAAAAAATACCACAAAGAAATATGGAAGTAAAGGTTTTCAACATCGTGGAAATGATAAATTAGATATGGGATTCTTTAGTGAAGATCAAAGAGAGTATCAAAAGGCAATCAAGGATGCCAAATGGCAACAACGTCAAAATGAAAAAGCATTAGAGGATTTCATTGGTGGTGGTTCTGCAGATAACTGTATATCACCATTTTTTACTGGTGCCGATGTGAAACCTGTCCATGTTAAAGTTGGAAGGGGTAAGTTTGCTAATCAATCTAGAAAGAAAATTTAAAGCTTTAGTAAATATTTTATATATCTTGTATAGAGTATTTTGAAAACTGCAATGAAAGTAGATAAATAATTAATAAAAAAACAGTGTATTTGGTAAAAATAATTTTGTATAT
The DNA here is from genome assembly GCA_030571145.1 of Pichia sp. yHKS168. Lineage (NCBI taxonomy): Eukaryota > Fungi > Ascomycota > Pichiomycetes > Pichiales > Pichiaceae > Pichia > Pichia sp. yHKS168. The sequence goes on along the minus strand of JAJLXI010000004.1, from coordinate 168,077 downwards.
GCATCATGTTTCCCTCAAAAAGCGATCAAAATGAAAATTTATATTGATAGTTCGATCTCTCTCTTTTAGATCATATTTAAACATTCCGTTTCACCTAAAAACTCTTAACCTTCTACTTAATGTCATTTGTTCCATTCCAACATAAAGCAGCAGGTCATGATGGACCTATGCAAACAGTAGATGGAAGCCTGTTTATCAAACCAACAACTACCCAAGAAATTGATTTTTATAATAAAACTCAGGCAAAGAAAATGGCAATTTCTGATGATGTCTTATATGGTAATTCTTTAAGTGACTGGATGCCACAATACGTTGGTGTTTTATATCCTGGTGCATCTAATGATTTAATTAGAGAAAGCAATGGTGCCATAGATGAAAATTTGTTAATCAAAGCTACAGATACTTTAGAAATTGAAGGTGATAACAAACAATATCTTATTTTAAATAACTGTTTAAATGGATTTTCACAACCAAGTATACTAGATATAAAATTAGGATCTGTTCTGTATGATTCTAATGCAAACGAGGACAAGAAGAAAAGAATGCATCATGTCTCTAAAACTACAACTAGTGGATCATTACAATTTAGAATTGCAGGTATGATTATCAAGAATGATTATGATGATAAATTACCAGAAGATATCTCAGGTTTTAACATGTCTGATGTATGTAGCACTGCTATCGAAACTGGTTACATTACATTTAATAAATATTTTGGGAGGAAGTTGACAAAGGAGACAGTAAATGAAGGTTTGAAATTTTTTTTCAGATACAATAAATTACCAGAAAAGGTTCAAAATACAATTATTGGAAATTTTTATGCAAGATTGCAACTTTTGTATAATTGTTTATTAGATGAAGAAATTCGTGTTGTTTCAGGATCGTTGCTTTTTGTTTTTGAAAATGATTTGACACGATGGGAGGCTTCAGATTATAATGATCCAATATTGACTGAGCCAACAATTTCAGATGAAGATGAAGATGAAGAATCGGATGATGATGATGATGATGATGACAATATTGAGACTTCCACACTTCTAAGTTGTCTTAAATTTATAGATTTTGCACATGCATCATATACACCAGGTAAGGGTTACGATGAGGAAATCGTTTCAGGTATAGAAAACTTATTTTCTATTATAGAGAATATATAAAAATCGGTATGTATTATAGTATAATTGAAATGAATAATTATATCAATTTAAAAGTTATTTTTCATGATTCTTAGTTTATCAATGATATCTGTTGGATCAGTCAAACCTGTTGATTTGATCACTTCAGAATCATCTAATCTTATAAACGGATTAAATGCCTTTTCATCACCAATAGTAAAATGGCCAGTAGTAACTTCATTATGTTGACAAAAGTTATCTAAAGCATTTAATGCTTTATTGTTTGAACCAAGAACATACTTTGAAAATTTGACATTACTTGCAGTATATTCATGACCTGGATAAACAATCGTCTCATCAGGCAAAGCCATTAACTTGGACAAACTATTACGCATTTGTTGACCATCTCCTTCAAAAAACCTACCGCAACCCGAAGTGAATAAGGTATCGCCAGTGAATACACATTTTTGATTAGTTTTCTTATCAACTGCATAGTAACAAATTGAATCTTGAGTATGACATGGAGTATGGATTGCAGTAATTTCAATATTAGAACCTAATTGAATAATTTCTTCATCAGATGGAGTGTATGAAACATTTGGTGAATCCTTACCAGCAATAATTGGAATATTCTTGTATAAATTTGAAAGTAAATATTTGTTACCGCCTGAATGATCATTATGATGATGTGTATTTACAATTGCAATAACGTCTGTCTTATTTTCAGTAACTAAATAATCCTTTATATCGTTAGGAAACGCAGGATCAATTATCCAGGATTTATTACTGGTTTCATCTGTTAGAATGTAACAATAATTATCACCACATTTCCATCTCATAGGCAAATATTTGACATGCATATTTCTTTTATGTAAAAACTGTTTTTTTTGCCCTTTTCCGAGTTTTGCAAGTCTTGTTTCAAAAGCTTTTAGCATTTACTTCCGCCACTGATAATTATTAAACCACAAAAATTTAACGAAGAATTGATTTAAATAAGGGCAGACCAGACCAGACTAAATTTTATGATTATCCAACCAATCATACCGCGACAACGGTATTGTTTCTCACATTATGAAATAGATTTAAATTTATTTTATTACAACTATTTTACCAATTTTACGATTAATAATTATTAGTTATTAAATATAACTGACTAGCTATTATAAAGATTTTTTTAGCTCAAGTTTTGATTTTTGATCATATGTTTACGTAAACATATACGTTGATGCACTTTCAGGTGATCTGATCTTTTAAAACAATATCCACATAACTCACATTTAAATGGCCTGTAATTTTTATGTACTAATTTGTGTCTGTTTAATGCTGTACTTCTACCAAAACGTTTCTCGCAAGCATCGCATTCAAATGGCAATTCTCCATTATTGATGCTTTTGTTTATAAGTGTCGACTTTGTAAGTTTAAACGTTGCTGTTGATGATATCGAAGATGATGGCGAAATTGTAGTTGAGGATAATAATGGTGTAATCCCTGTGGCAGGAGAAGATAATGATGAAGATGAAGATGATGAAAATCGAGATGATTTTGATAAAATTCCATCTTTTACTTTAGCATTTTTACTAGTTTTCCCCATGTTTCTGCTTTTAGATTTATGTCCACTTTTTTTTGTGCCTAAGAGAAAAGCAGCTGACATTTTTCTAGTTAGTCCAATGTTTGTTTTATCTATAGTTCCTGGAAGCCTAATAGATGGTTCATGTCTTGAACATGGATAGGGAAGAAAGAATTTTTTATCTTTTTCACTCAAAATTTTCTTTGATAGAACCCTCCTTAAATGATTCTGTAACTTAATAACATCATATTTATGAATTGTGACATTAACATAATTTTCAATATTAAGAATTTGATGAAATTTATTAGTAAATGAAAATTGATCAATGTTAATCTTCATTATATCGAATGATTCAATTATATCTTGTAAAAAAGAAAAATCCTGATCATTAAAATTTGGATAAATTGTAAAATTTAATGTTGAATTTAATGGAATTCTTAAATTATCAATATTGATAATTTTATTCATGATATTACGTTCTGGATCTTCTAATTTGATTATAAAAGCATCATAACTTTCAGGGACTTTAACAGTCATTAACTTTTCATTGATATTCAAGGCAAATCTTCTACTATTTTTCAACATATAAGATGATCTTGCCTTATAAGCTAATATTATTAAATCTTGACATTTAGCAATATCTTGATTAATAATTGTAATATTTCTTATATTTCTTGAGATCTTAACAAAAGAAGAATATTTAATAGTGCAATTAATGGCAAAAATATCGACAATGTTTAAACCACTAACTTTATTAAAAAAATCCGATTCAACATTACATTCAATCAATGTTAAAAACTTTAATTTAGGCATAATATTTGCTAGTTGTTTTAGTTTATTACCATTTTCATCAATTAAATTATTTGTATCCATGCAAATATGACAACGTTTTAAAGTCAAATTAACTAAATTCGGAAATCCAGTTATTGTTGAAAGTATTTGTTTTTCGGTTGTAACATAATTCAAAGCCAAATAAAGTTTTCTCAAATTATAACAATTTTTAAGCCAATCTAATTTAACATTACTCTCCAGTGTTAAATTTAAGTACAATTTATTAATCCTACTTAAATTTCCCATACTTTTTAATTCAGATTTATCGATTGTATCAAAAACAATTAGATCATAATAAACTTTAATATTTTCATTTATATTCATTGGAATATAATCTTTTAATCTGCCTTTAAAATAAATTGTTTTCAAATTTTCATTGGTTTTAATTAAAGTTGAAATACTGAAAACATCAATTTCATTACCTATAACATTTAAAACTCGATATTTTAATTTTTCGACAGTTTCAAAATGTTCATAATTTGTCAATGTTAAAATTTTTAATTTTGATTTGAAATTTTCTGAATCTTTAATAACTGATAAATCATCATTTTGAATTTTTAATGCAAAACAATGATTTTCTAAAACTTCATAAATTTTTTGAAATTTTTTAGTTTTAATTTCTATCAATTGAAATTTGATTTTATTAACTGAGGAATCAATTAAATATTCTAATATAAAATCATATTCAATTGAATCTATTGCGAGCTCATACCAATCCATTGAAGAATTTAAATTCCGTGGCATATTTTGAGAAACGTTTTTCGGTATTACTTTGGAATAAGTATCAACGAGTGTAACACATGGGAAATTATTTAATGCATAGACAACATCAATCCACATATTCTGCCAAGTCTTATTTAAAGTATTGTAATTATAAAAATCATCTTTACTATCATCTTTAGTTAATCCGTGTAATAAAACAATTAATTCTCTGATATTAAAATGTTGCAGCATGTTTTTGCGTAGATCATTATCATCGTCAGTGGGTAGATTCAATAAAAGACTTATCAATTGTTTGGCATCTACTTTCGCCATCAATTTCTCTTCAACAGGATAAAATGGTCTTAACAGCATGGTGTCCTGTGATTCTAGCTTCAGATCTTGAAAAAACCAAATAAAGTAATTTTACGGATGAACAACAATAAACAATGTCTGCGCTTTTTCTGTTGAAGCTGCATTCGCTGCTGTCATGATATTGTTGATTAACTTGATTGTGTAATGTGGAATCTTCTTTATTTTCTATTAAAAGAAGGTTATTTATTTTACGGTCTGTTTTTACTGTGATATCTTCTATTTTTTACTTTTTTTTACTATTCATACATCCCATGTCATTTCCTTTGGTATTATACATCTTCTTACTATACAGCCATCATGACTAACTGACTAGCTTGAACTAACAACTTCAACATGTAGTTTTTCACCCCCTTTCTGTCGTTGTTCATCTCCCTTTTCTTGATCTAATTTAGGATTACCATCATCATCGACACCATCGTTCACACCATCAATCACACCATCGTCATCATCATCATCATCATCATCATCATCATCATCATCATCATCATCATCGTCGTCGTCATCGTCGTCATCGTCGTCATCGTCGTCATCATTACTATTATCGTTATTGTTATCATCATCATCTTCATCATCATCACCCCCATCATCTTCCTCTTCATCATCATCAGGATAACCACCTAATTTTTCGACAATTGAAACAACAATTTCATTCCAATCCATCATACCACCCATACCAATTTCACCATAACTACTCATAACTTTTTCTGTAGGTCTTAAAATTTCAATCCATGTCATATAATCTTTTATAACTTTTGCATGTCTTTTAGTTATAACCGATGTATATGCAAATGAAACCATTGCAGGTGCTAAAAGGATAGGATATTGACTATTCCATGCTCTAACAACATTTGTTAATAAATTATCACATAATCCTAATGCAATTTTACTTAATGTATTTGCAGTTAATGGTGCTATAATTAAGATATCTGCCCATTTTCTTAATTCAATATGAACAACTGGATCAGTTCTATTATTCCATGCAGTCCATTCATCTCTATCTCTCCAAATTGGAATATTAGGAAATTCTCCCTTAGAAATAAAATTTTCTGCTGATGGTGTTAAAATTAATTGAATAGATACTTTATCTTTATAAATTTCTTCTAATTTATTAATTATTAATTTAGTTTTTTTAATTGATGTTGATCCACAAGCACCAAATAAAATATGTAATTTACCATCATCATGTTGCAACCTTGATGCAACAACTGATGGCGTAACAATTCCAGATTCTAATGAACTATTTAAATTATTTAAATTGTTATTATTGATATTGATATTATTATTGATATTATTTGATGGAGAATTAGGTAGTTGAATAGTTAAACCATTGCTAGAATTTGAACGATTTTCTATATTATAAACAGGGCCAGAATTAGTATTAGTATCATTAAATGTTTTCATATTAAGATTACTATTGGTATTTGAAACATTAGGTGCTGTGGATGATGGTGGAATCGTTTCAAATGGAGGTCTTAAAATAGCTTCAGTACCGCGCGTTAAAGAACTACTTCTTGATCTATTTGCACTTGATGGATGTCTAACGTTATTATCAAGATAAAAATGTGCATGCATAGAAGGTGTTCTTTGATGTTGTGGAGGCAAACATTTTAAATTATTATTATTATTATTATTATTATTTTCTTCAATTGTATGTGTTGCTAATGCATCTCTTAATTTGGCAATATCTGAATGTATTAATTTATCTCTTGCATGTTGAGCTGCCATAGCTGCCGTAACAGCATGTGCAGCAGCTCTACTATCGTAATTATATGATGTATCTAAAACTTTATTAATAGATGGGGTTTCATTCATAGATACGGAAGGATGGACATCATTAACATCAATATTGTCATCAAGATTATCATTACTATTAGATCGTGATGTAATTTGACTTTGATTGCCACTATGAATATAATTATTTTCTGATGATTTTTCATCTAAAATTTCAATCTCTTCTAAACATTTTAAATCTCCGACATTCTTTAATGATCTATTATGCTGTAAAATTGGTGGTGGTGACGGACAACGTAAATTAGAAATAGCCAAAACGCTAGGTGATTCAAGAGAATCCTTATTTAACATTGATAATTGTGGCGTTGACTGTTGAGACGCTTTTTGGGATGATCGTTGAGATGATCGTTGAGATATTGGTTTGTCCATCCCTTTAGTATGTTGGTCTGGGAATATATTCATCTATTATGGATTCGTAAGTACTGCAAAGAATGTCTAAACAAGATAATACAAAGGAAGAAGGCGTGCAGACAGAATAAAGAATATTACTACTTACTGTTATATATCGAACAAACAAGAGGAAAAAAAAAAAGAAAAAAGAAAGAGAATACAGCATACAGCACAGAGCACAGAGCACAGAGCACAGAACACAGCACAGCCACAACAATTCAGTGGTAGTTAACTAGTAGTAGAGTAGTACAGGATATAGTATCAGCATACCTATAAAATATTATAAGTTTCATTTCGTCATTAATTACTATTTACATACCTTTATTTTTAATTTTATTCTATTTACACTATATTCACGTTATCCTTAACCAAAAAACATTTGGTAAAGCCCCTCAAACTCAGAATCGGCTGCCAATGTGTCTTGAATTTCTGCACTTTGGAGAAAATCCCAATCTGAACCAAAAAACCGCAGTTCATTATCCATTTGATTAATACCATTAGTATCATTATCAGCATGAGTGAAAAAGCTAGTGGTATTATCCATCACCTGTTTCCAATCTTCAAATTTAAAATGATAATTTTCAATTTCATGACTTTTTAATTCAATATATTCATGGGTATTTTTTAATAATATACAAAGGAATAATAAAATTTTAAAATGAATACTAAATCTTCCGGATAATATTAAAACTGTTTTATCTGAAATTGAAATATAAAATTCCATTAAATAATCACTTAAAAGTGGCAAAGATGTCATCAATTCTGCCATATTCTCAAATTGAGTGTCTGATTTACAAATATTATCAAGCCCTTTAAGAATATATGTTTCAGTATCTTGAAGTGTTATATCTGAAAATTTCTTATATATATTATTATTATTATTATTATTATTAATATTATTTTTAAAAACCAGCTTATCTTTTAATTGGTGTCTTTTGAAAACTGATAGATATGAAAAAATAATTTTATTATTGATTGCTAAAAATTTCGAAAATAATAATCTTAATGAAATTGTCAATCTAACACTTTGTAAATAATTTGACATTTTTCCATTTGAAACTTTCCTAATTAAATCAAATGACAAAACTAATGTATAAAATAATTGAATTTCTGTTCTCTCCTTATATTCTTCCACTAATAATAAATCTTGATCATTTATTTTAATTGAAACTTTTTTATTAATGTCATCAATTGAAAATCTAAGAACTAGTAATAAAGTTTGAAAGCATATAATAAGATCAGATTTTAAAACAATTGAAAAAAGATTTTCAATCGGTCCTTTTGGTTCACTAAATAATAATTCATTAAAATTTTTAAAAACTGATAATAATCTACTCGAAGTTTCAGCTAATTCAATAATATCGTTTAAAGAAATTGGTGAAACTGAATTAAGCAATGAAACTATTTGCCTAAAAAATAGAACAAATGGTTCAATGTGTTCATATAAGCTAGGAACACAATATCTATAATCAATCTTTGACAGTTCTCCAGTATGGACTCCAGTAATTGAATCAATAAGTTGCAGTAAATTCCAAACACCTCTAACTAAATCTTCATCAGTACCTTTAATTTGATTACAATCAATATGTATACCTAATTTGTAAGCAATATTAACTGAAATATCAAAGAAAATACCTGCATTTGAATTGACAACAACTGAATCAGTTAAAAAATATGACATTCTGTATAATAAAAATCCCAATAGTAAATTGAAATTTGGTTTAAGTTTATAATTTGAAAATGATAAAAACTTTAATGTTAATTCAGTTAATTTTTCATAATTTATATTTAATTTATAATTAAATTTAATTGTTTCATCATATTCTGTAATTGTTAGAACAACCCTTAAAATACCCAAAATACACGCAAATATTGAATAGTCAGTTTTATTTTTCAATTCATTGTGATTATAAATAAATGTTCCTGGATTATTAATATCAGGTATTATAATTTTATTAAACAAGGCAATTAAATCATCAACTGGTAAAAGTACACAAAGTGTTTTATTTTTTAAATCTCTATTGAAATAAAATAATCTTTCATTAACTGCATTAATATTTGGTAGAATTATATGTTCAACATATTCATCTATTGTTTCCTTTGAATAAATATCATATAAAAGTTTTAATTCTAAATTTGAATCATCATGTAATTTTTTTGAATAAACATCAATTTCTTTACTTGCAAATAAATATGACATTATATTTCTAAATTTTGAAAACTGTAAATTATTATTAGAAATTGAATCAAGTGTAAGTGGTGACTCATAACTAACTGAATTATCATCTTTGGTAAACAGTGGTTTTTTATATTCCAGTGTTTTATAATTGAATAAAGGACTATCATATCTTGTATAAGCTGAAGTTGAATTACTTTCAAAACTGTTTCTAGCAGTATCACTATTGATATCGATATCAATATTATTATTATTACTATTATTATCATTATTGTTATCATCAATATTATCATTATTATTAATAATATTATCGTAGTTATCATTTAGATTTGATGATAGATTATTACAGTCTCCGTCAATTAAAGCATTGAAATCAAGTATACTATCGTAAGAGCATGTATCAGTTAATTTAGATTTAACACATCGTGTACACGGCAGTTTCCTATCACATTTGACCTTACGTCGTCTGCAATTAGTACAGACTAATGATGGTCTATTGTTTTTCCTTATAGCACCAGATCCATATATCATGCTCACCTTTTTGCTTATTTTTATAGTAACATATATATATGGATTAATGTATAAAGTATAATTGGATATATAGAATAGAATAAAATAGCATAGAATAGAATACAAAGGAATAGAATAGAATAAAATATAGATTAAATATTTATATAAAAGAAAAAAAGAAAAAAAAAATTGTGTGAAGGCAAATAACAATAGATTAAGGAAAACAAAATTGAAACCCTGTTACTACTGTCTGACCCTTGGCTCCTGGCTCCTGGCCCCCATGGTCATATTATATTATATTATATTATATTATATTATATCATCATATAACATGTTATTTTATTATAATCTGTGTGTTGCAGTGTAGATTCAAAATATTTAAAACTCGATTAATAATGCCTTCCAGTATTACCATATAAAAAAAGTATTGAGTTTCTAATATTTTTTATTTTTTATTTATTGATAAACCATGTACAATCAACATATGAGAAATGTGATTCAAATTTATCCATATCAAAATCTTCTGGACCTCCTGGAGTTTCCTCAAATTGTTTAACAGCCATCACAAAGTATTTGTATAATGCGTAGTAAATAAAGTTTTGTGAAATTAATGAACGTGAAGTATTGAAAAAGAATCCAATCAGTAATTTAATTATTGCTGTCGGATTCTTAGATAATGAATCAACAGATTTAAGTAAATCAACTATATCTTCACCAATTTTATCTGATTGTATATCTGAACATTGATTTGCAACAAAATATTTTGATAAATCTTCAGATTGTTTCCTTGTAATATCAAATAAAAAATTATAATTTTTATTATTATCAATAATTAAATTTTTATTATTATTATTATTATCATTATTATTATTATTATTATTATTATTATTATTATTATTGTTGTTGTTGTTACTTAATTTTTTATTTGATGCAACCATTTTACAAATACAACTTGTTAATGTATAAATAATTCTTGTAAAAATTTGAATTAAATCAAATGAATATTTTTCATAAAATGATCCATCCTTTTCTGAAAATGATTGTGTTAATATAACATTTAAATCAACTAATGAAACAATTGATAATTTAATACATCTTTCAAATAATCTATTATCTAATTCATTAAATTCATTTAAAATTTGATTATAATTATTATTATTTAATTTATTATTATCATCATTTTTATAATTTTCAATTGTTTTAATAAATGAAAAATAACTATTATAATATAAAAATAATAATAAATTTAATGCTCTAATTGATGTTGCAACTCCAACTAAATCATTTTTAATTATACAAACACTTGTTGGTTCTAATTTATTAACAATAAAACTTTCAAATTCAATTACAAATCTTTCATATTGAATAATTGAAACTCCTTCATTATTTGAATTATTTTTATTAGCAAATTTAAATGCTTTTCTATAAAAATGACAAATATTTGCACAATTTGAATCAACAAAATTTGTTATATAAATTGTATCCATACTTGAACTAATTAATTGTGGTATACCTGAATTAAATGAACTAAATGTATCAATAAACATAATTAAATTCCAAACATTGTGAAAATCATCAATTGAAAAATATTTTAAATAAGGATCATTATTTGAATTATTTGGTAAATTATTTGAATAAACACCTAAATTAACTGCCATATAAACTGCAATTATACCATAATTTAAACCAATACCTGTATTACCAGATTTAAAATTAAATCTATGAGTATAAGAAATCATAAATAAAATCATTAAAGTACCTAACATTGGTATATTATATTTTTGAGCTAAATCAGTTTCATTTAATATAATTTTAAGGAAAGAATTTAATAAATCTGTTTTATTATCAGATAAAATATTTTCATTAATTAATAAATCTTTATAATCAATTTCATCAGGTGTAATTATAACATTTTCACTTTTTGGTAAACCGAATCTTAAAACTGCTAAAATTAATAAAACTTCACTAAAATCATCAATTGTATTAATTTTAATAATATTTAATTTATCATTTAATGAAATAAAATGATCATTAACTAATTTTTCAATTAAATTAATTGGTACAACAGGTACTGCAACATGCATAACCATAATTGATTTTTTCATTAAATTTTGGAAAGTTTTAAAATCAATAAAATAATCTTCTAATAATTTACAAATAAATTTAAATTTAAATTTTTTATTATCATTTAAACTTAAATTTTCATCAAATTCAAAATTTTCACTTATAATAATTTTTTCTAAAGCTTTCCTATAAATATCAACAGAAAAATATGATTTCCATTTAATTATATCATTTTCAATTTTTGGTAAAGATTTTTTAAAAATTGTACCCATATAATGATCAACATCTATATAACTTGTAATTGATGAAGCACCAAATTGTAAATCAAAAGAATCTAATGCAACCGTTGGATTTGCTTGTAGAACAGGAATTAAATTAAAAGTTTCAATTGAATTTAAATTTTTTAAAATTTTTGATTTTAAAATACTTTTATCATCTAAATAAAATCTTAAATGTTCAATTTTTTGTCTTAATTGATCAATTTCATCATTTTGAACATGAGTTAATTTTAATTTATCTAATGCATTTAATAAATTGTTAAATTCACTAATTGGACAAACATCATTAGGATTATTATTATTTCTATTATTAGTATTATTATTATTATTATTATTAATATTATTTTTAATAACACTATTGTTATTGTTATTGTTATATAAGGTTGATGCTAAACAATTATTATTGTTATTGTAATTGTTATAGTTAGAAATTTGATTATTATTAAGATTATCAATATCTATATCCATCTTGTTAATATTATCATCATCATTATTATGTTTAGTAATTGCAATATTGGTATCATCATTTGAGATTAAATTTTTTATATCAGTAATATTATTCTTAGTATTATTATTATTATCATCATCATTATTATAATTATTATTTTTAATAATTAAAGGTTGAGTTGGAATATTTAAATTATCCAAATTATTCGAATAATTAATTGAATCTTGTTTCCTAATTTTATTTGAATCATCATTATCATTAATTGCATAAATACAAACTGAATAACCATGCCTTTTACAGGATCCACAAATTGGTCTCTCTCTATCACATTTAACCTTTCTCCTTTTACAACTCATACAAGAAATTGAAATTCTATTCCTTCTTTTTTTAACAGCTACATAATCTGGTGGAGGTTGAGATGTAATTTGAACAAGTTTATTAGTTGAAGAATCTAATAAAGTTGTAACAAATTGTCTATATGGTTGTTGTGGCTGTTGCTGTTGCTGTTGCTGTATTGGTAGTTGTTGTTGTAGTTGTATTTGCTCTTGTTGTTGTTGCCGTTGAGATGAATTAGCGTTTTGTGGAGTAGTATGTATTGAAGATGAAGATGAATTTTGAGAATTAATACTATTATTAAATGAGTTGTTATGTATTTCAAAAGAATGAGCAGAAGCAGAAGTTGGTGTCGTTGCTTGTGAAATTAGTGGAATTTGACTATTATTTGTACTACTTGTACTAGTAGTAACATTAGTATTACTAGTATTACTAGTATTACTAGTATTACTAGTATTACTAGTATTATTAGTATTATTAGTATTAATATTATTATTAGTATTAATAGTATTATTGGTATTATTAATAGTAATATTATTGCTATTTAAGTTTTCGGTTTTATTAGTTAATAATGAATGTAGTATGCTGATACTTGGAGAATATGGCTGATGTTGAAAATATTGGTTTTGTTGCGACATGGGCACTTGTCTTAATTGATCTTGAAATTGTTTTTGTAATGGTGGGGGTAAAAATTGACTATTATTATTATTATTATTATTATTATTATTATTATTTTGATTAATACTTTGAGTTCCTATTGGTTGAACCTGTTGACTCTGATGCTGATTTTGATGCTGGTGCTGTTGTTGCTGTTTTTGCTGTTGTTGCTGTTGTTGCTGTTGTTGCTGTTGTTGCTGTTGTTGTTGTTGAGCTGGTTGAGGTGATGGTACTTGATAAGGATGCGTAGTATTCAGAGAAGGTGAATATGGATGCATCACTGGAAAGTGTGTGTATATAAGACTTAAAATACCAGTATATGTAACTTAAGTAAGATGAAAGCAACTGACGGGAAAGGAGAAATAATCTAGAGGCCAAAAGCGATTATTAAGATGCCTTACTAGATGGTTCAGCTTTATATACAAATCTATATATATATATATATATATTATATTTGGAAATGATAAAAGACACACAACAAACTCACTGCACAGAGAGCAATTAGCACACAACACACAACAGTTGAAAATTAAAAAGTTAAAATTAATGAGAAGACTAACAAAACGACGGAAAAAGAAAAAAAGAAATTAAATAAATTTAATCAAATAAATAAAAATATTACCAGCTTATATATAGCTAACTGTGCTTATAGCTAATAATTTAATTTTCCATCTCTTAATTCTTCGCGATAATTATTATATTATCATAAAAATTATATATATATATGTATATATATATTATGTATCCACAACTACACATTGCATGCATATTAATATTATACACATACAAATTTACTATGAATAAATTAATATTAATATTAATATTAATTACAGCGAATTAACAGCTACTAATGAAATAATTTCAGTCGTTTATTGTTTCACCTGATTTTTATAATAGCGAGCGCACCAATTAAATTAATGTCATCTTTTTTTTTAATTAATTAATTAATTAAGTTATTTAAAAGCGGGAGGGGTCCTTCCTTTTTTTCTTATTTTAATCCCGCAAAAAGATAGCGTCGATCGACGCGTCGGAGATTGTTTAACCCTAATTAGGTAACTCATCAAAAATCAAAAACTTATATATATATATATTATACATTTACCTTTTTTATTATTATTATATACATATATATTATTACATACATTCATTTATTCATCATTAAACTTCGCTAATACGATAACTTCCTCTTAATCCAAGTATACTTTTTTCAAATTCAATCTCTTCACGACTAACAGCTGGTCCGTAATCTCCTTCATATATAGTTGCACCACTTTTACGTCTTAATTCAACTAATCCACATTCCCAACTTTGTAAAATTTGTTCACAACTTGGCCTTTCTTCAGGGTTTGGATTAATCATCCAACTAACTAATTTATCTAATGATGCACTATCATCGTAAAACCAATATGGTGTCCATGTTTCAATTTTTTTACTCATAATCATATCCATATTATTATTATTGTTATTATTATTATTAATATTAAATTTTTTAGGTGTATTAGTAAGTATATTAATATCTGTATTGATTGTATCATTATTTTCTTGTAAATTACTGAATAAACTATCACTTAAAGTTTTACCATTGATATTATGTAAATTATTATTATTATTATTATTATTCTTATCTGATAAATCACTACTACTTAATTTACCTGCATCAGTTAAATCTCCTGATCTTAATTTTTGCCAAGGTGTACCATTATCTGGTAATATAACATTTGCTGCAACTTCAACCATAATTAATCCAACACTAAATATATCTGCTGCAAATGTATATTCATGTCTTGAAATAATTTCTGGTGCAATATATTCCCTATCTCCTTCTCTATCAAAAAATTTTGAAATTGGTAATTTTGTACCAACTCCAAAATCTCCAATTTTTAATGTTCCATCAAATGTAATAAAAATATTTGCAGGTTTTAAATCTAAATGTAAAATATTATTAAAATGAATCCATTTTAATCCCATTAAAATTTCAACTAATATTTTCCAAACTCTCCATTCATCTAATCTACTTCTAGATGATTCACATTGTTTAATTAAAAATAAATCAAGTGATCCATTTTCACA
Organism: Pichia sp. yHKS168; assembly: GCA_030571145.1. NCBI lineage: Eukaryota > Fungi > Ascomycota > Pichiomycetes > Pichiales > Pichiaceae > Pichia > Pichia sp. yHKS168. Next base: position 152,776 of record JAJLXI010000004.1, on the reverse strand, counting down.
AAAATCAGTCATTATATATAAATGATTTTGAAATTCCCAAGCTGAAATTAATGTTAAAACATAATCTCTTCCATCATTATTATCATTATTATTACTATTATTATTCTTGTTATTATTATTATTATTAATCATAGAAATACTATTATTATATTCGTATTCATCATCATCATCATCATTATCATTATCATTATCATTATCACCGCCATTATTATTATTATTATTATTAATATTTGTATTAGTATTTGTATCTTCAAACTCATTTGATCTTCTTAATGATTTTAAAATTTCAACTTCTTCCAATTTCCTTAATCTAGTTTTTGGCCCTGGAATTTTTTGTTTAGTTCTTTTAACTGCATATTTATTACATTCAAATTGAACTTCATAAACAATAGAAAATTCTCCTTTACCTAAAACTGAACAATTTCCAAATTTACTAATTAAATGTTCATCTAATTCTGGATTTTTATTAATAAAATTATTACAAATAATAGTTTCTGTACTATCAGTTCTTAAATTTTTATTATTATTAGTTGAATTTATATTTATATTTATATTATCATTTAAAAGTGTTGTTGTTGATTTAATTAATGATATATTTCTAATTTGATTTAATGGATTTGAATTAATTTTTGGAAAATTTTCAAATTCAATTGGAGTATGTGGAGAATTTGAATTTATTTTATAATTAATATTATTTTCAATATTAGTATTAATATTTAAAGAATTTGGTATAATTGGCGGTGCAAATACAGGTAAATTTGAGTTCAAATTTAAATTTTTATCATAATTAATTAAATTAACACTTGAAGTTGAATTTCTATTATTAGTTGGATTCAATGATTGAACACTTGTATTTCTAGAATTAGCTCTTTGCCAATAACTACTACCACTTGACACGATATTTGAATTTGAATTAATTTGTGTAGTGTTAGGTTTAATATATTTTGTTGGTGTATCTATTTTATCACTATTAAAACTAATTGGACTATTAAAACTATCAGGTGTATTTATTTGATTTCTTGAACTCTGGATACTTGATAATGTAATTGGTAATTTTAATTTTTCATTTGGTGTAGCTGGTAAATTATCAGATTCATCAACCCACATTTCAATATCTTCTTCATTGTTAGGATTATTATTATTATCATTGTTATTCATATTTATATGTTTATTAATATCTTCCATATCTACATCTATATTTTCAAGTTCAATATCATCTTTTTCATCTTTAAAAATTGAAAAATTTGTAAAATCATCAAATTCATTAGAAAATTTTAATAAACATTGCTGTAAATCGGATGTATTAATAGCAGATAATGGTACAGGTTGCTGATTTTGATGTTGATTTTGATGTTGTTGTTGTTGTTGTTGTTGATGATGATGTTTGAAATTTGTTAAACTATGTTTTGAAATCGATGTGTTTTCAGTTAAATTAGAATAATTTTTGGTATATCCTGTATCATTTGCTAATGAATTAAAAGAATTAAAAGATGAATTAGGTGTTGAAGATTTAATTATACCATGATTGGATATATTAGAAATATTAGAAATATTAGAAATATTAGTAATATTGGTAATATTAGAAGTTGCAGGAGCAGATTTAATATTATTTGACCTAATTTTATCAATATCAACAAGTTTAGGAGGTTTTTTACAAGGTGTATCAGGCATTTTATGAACTAACCTTCGAGAACTTGCTAATCCAACTTTACTTTGTAAACCAGTTGATGTAAATGCAGTTTGTAATGGTTTAACAGATTTAAATGATGATGGTGGTAAAAATACAGTATTATTACCGTTATTTTTATTCGTTATTGAAGATGGAATTATTGCAGAAGTTGAATTATTTGTTGTAATTGAAGAAGATGATAATGACATTGGAGTTGAATTAATTGAATTATTTAATAATGAACCAGTTGTAAAAGGTCTATAAGATTTCATTGATTTTTTTAATGCAATTTTAGATGGTGATAAATCATTAATATTATTATTATCATCATCATCATCGTCATGGTCATCATCATCATCTTCATTATCGATATCATCGTTTTTTCCATTAATATGATCATTATCATTATCATTAACATTTTCATATTCTAATATTGTATCTTGATATTTAATATACGGATCAGTTACTTTAATATTTGAAAAAAAGGGAAATTCATCTTTAAACTTCTTACTTGAATTAATAGTCATATCATCATCCTTTTTTGATGGTGAAATTTTTTTCAAAGAATTTTGAGTTGCAGATGTAATCTTATCTTTATATCGTTCTAATCTCATTTCTAATTTAGCTTTTCTAGTTGCAAAATTTGATGATGATGAAGTAGATGATGTTGAAGAAGTATGATGATCAATTGAATTATTAAATATCCCTGCATGTTTTGGCCTTTGCTTTTTCTTTGTAGAAGTGATTGTTGTTAATGGTAAAACATTAATGTTTGTTTTAATTATTCTATTGTTTATTTTATTATTATTAATATTAATAGTATTACTGTCATCAACCGCGTTATTACTAATGTTATTAAAACTGCTTTTACTTTTATTATTATTATTATTATTATTATTATTATTATTATTATTGTTTCTATTGTTATCATTATTATCATTATTGTCATTATCAAATGTAAGTTTATTAAAAGATTTTAAAATTTCATCATTTTTGGATGTAGTATTAATTATTCGCTGAGTTGTTGGACTTGCTTCTAATGAAAGATTAAGCAGACCAGTACTTCGACGTAATAAAGCTTTTTTATGATTTGAATCTGAAGAAGATTTAAACGATCGATCACTATGAGAATCTGACATAATATCTGAATTTGATATATTTGATTTTTGTTGTTTAATTATAGGAGTTGATGTTGCAGCATTTGAATCTGTTAAAAATTTATTCTTATTTGTTGTTTCTGCTGTTAGTGTTGATGATTGTGATACTCTATTTGGTGTTTTCGGAGAGTTGAGTAGTCGTTTGCGTGAGTTTAGAGGAAAAGCAGTAGCCGTTGAATTGAGCGCTGAGGGTGACATATCTGAAAGATGTCTATTGTGCATTTTATCCAATGTTTATTAAAGAATTAAATATGTTAATGTTCAAAAACTATAATATAAATAGTTTAAACATTGTAAACATTGTGTAAACAACAATTGTAAAATAAAATAAACAATTAATTGCAGATAAGTGCGTAGTGCGTATGCATTTATTTTATTATTTTATTATTAAATTTTAATCATTTTCGTGTCACGTCTATCGACGTAAACCGGATTTAATTTTTTAAATTTTTAAATTCATAAATTCATAACATCTGTACACCTTTTGATTAATTCTCAATTTCTGAAATTTGCCACAATTTTTTTTTTGTTCAATTTTCTCCCTGGATGTTGAACAGAACTTTTCAATTTTTCCATTTATATAATATGTATTATTTAAATGATAACTGATACGTGTGTTAATAAATATTCTCTTTTTTACTTATCATTTTATTTACTATATCTCTTTTGATTTATTTAAAATTTATTCTTTGCAATTCTTTCTTTTTCCCCCCAACCATCTTTAACCATGAATCCAGCCATTTCTAATCTTGTCTTGATGCTTGTAGGTATGCAAGTATCTAAGAGACTTGACTTTGAAAATCCATCAACTCTCTTTTATGTTAGATTAGCTTTTATTGTTGGTCAAGTTTTAACTTTAATTATTTATTTATATGTTAGATTTTCAATTACTCAAAAAAATGATTTAACAACTCTTAAATATTTAGATCCTCCAAATAAAATGTCTGGTGAAACTGAACCAAAATTAGTTACAACTACTATTAAAGATTATGATTTAAAACAAATTGATTCAGCAATTAAAGGTGTATTTACAGGTTTAGCAATGACTGGTTTTATGCATCTATATATGAAATTTGCAAATCCTTTAGTTATGCAATCAATTTCACCTGTTAAAGGTGCTTTAGAATCAAATATTGTTAAAATTCATTTATTTAATAAACCTGCAACTGGTGATTTAAAGAGACCTTTCAAAGCATCTGCTGGTTTCTTATCTAGTTTAACTGGTGGTGATATTAAAACTGATAAATCTTCAATTGAAAAGGCTGAAACTGCTGGAACAGGTGGTGTTAAAGAAGATTAGATTTTTTAATAATTTATATATTTATATAAATTTGATTTGTAAAATTTTTTATTTCGGTTACATAATTGCCAATAAAACAAATAAAATGATATAACATGATCCAGTAATTAAACTCAACCATAAAACATAATTACCACTTGTTTTAAAATAATATTTATTATCAATATCAATATGTCCATTGATTGTTGCATTATCTAATGGTAAATAATCTTTATACCAATCTTCTTTACTAAAATTAATAAAATATAAATCCATATTATTGGCTCTATTATATCCAATAATACATAGTAAAATCGAATAAATTTGGAAAACAACCCCTATTGACATAAATTCCCTTGAAAATAATTTCATAACAAGTAAACTAAAACTTAATGATCCAATACATGTTCGAATATATGCACCTTGATATGTTCTTTGATGTGCTCTAATATCAAGCTTTTGAGCTTTAGTTAATCTATCATCTAAATGTGATGGCCGACGATCAAGTTGTGTTATACGATGTGTAACTGTTTGAAATGATGTTAAACTTTGTACACTAGGTTGACTAGATAAGGTTGGAATGTTTTGTGAAATTCTTGGGTTTTCAGTCATATTGTTTTCAAATGTCTAAAAAAATAGATTATAATATTATACATAATAATATACATTTTTTATTTTGAAAATACTAATAAATACTTATCATATATATATCAAAATTATCTCTATGTGAATAATAATGCCTATATAGATCATTAATCTTTTACAATCTAAAATTGTCGCTACTATAATTATAATCAATGAGCAATAATTTATAATTTATAATTCCAATATCGTATTCATTTTCCATTTTATCGGTTCATTGTCCATCATTTTCATCGTTGGTTTGTTTTCTCTCCATTCTTCATATCTTCTTCGGTCCTTTTGAGTTCGAAACTTAAACATCCTTATAAGATATTCCCCATTATCATTTCTATTAGAGTAAAAATGACGACTGTAATTCTCTAAATCTAAATCTTCACTATCTTCTGCTATTTTATCATCATCATCATCATTATCTTCTTCTTCAACATTATTAATTGATCTTTCCATACTTTGATAAAGCCTTTTTAAAAGTATATTAATTATATTTTCTGGTTTTGGATCTTGATTTTCAATCCACCATGCAAGCCAATATTTTTCATTAATACAACTAATAATTCCTTGGTTATCAATAACACAATCTTTCAATTGAAATGCATTAATGTCAACAAAACACAATATAAATCCGGATTTTACTAAAACACCAACTTCTTCAACAACTATTTTAAGACTTATTAACTTTTCATCATCATCACCATCATCATTATTGTTTTTATTCTTATTACTGATATTTTTAGAAATCATATTGACATCATCATCATCTTCTTCTATCCTTAATTCTTGAATTTTTTCCTTTTTGTTTTCATGACCAACTTGGAAAGATCCCATATCAAGTAACACAAATTTATCATGCGGTACTAATTCACCAAAATTTGATGCTGGTTGATATTCAATTAAAATATTATTTGTTTCAACATTGATTATTTTAAAAACTGCTCCATTTAATCCAGTATTAGTTTTCATAATTAAACCAGCTGATAAATTGTATAATCCACTAGGAACTTTAATTAATTTATTAATCTTTACAGAATGTTTTGCAACCATTATATCATCATATCTATTAACCACATAATCTTCATAATCTACAAAAATTCGCCTATTCATATATATTCCATATATTAATTTCCAAGAATCTTCAATATATTGACAATTTAATTTATCTAATGGATCAGTTATTTTTGAATCAGGTAACGGTAGTTTGTAATGATTAGATATTATTAATCGTATAGGTTTTCTCCAATAATCAAGTGATTTAATATAATCAATTAAATATATAAAATCATACCGGCAAATACGTTTTAAAATATTATTTCCAAATCTTGAAATTAATAAATTAAAATATTGATTATTATACATTATGTAAAATTTCTTACATGTTAACTTCAATTCATTTGGAACTTCAACAAAAATCTCTTGTAATATTTCTATAGATAAATCTAACAATGGCATTGTAAAATGTGTAATAATGAAGTTGACATTAAGTGAATAAGAGATTAGAAAGTAATAGAGGGAATGGAAAAAAATTGGAAAGCCGAAAATCTAAGTATCTTTAATACCGTAGTAGGAAGTACGAGGCTAGTGCGATAATCGATAATAATATGAATTTTTACAAGTTTGATCAATAACAATTAAATAAAATACATGGGCATAATTCAGGTTTATCTAGCTAATTAATGTTTTGTGTTTTTAATAATGTATACAATATAAAAAGTTAAAGGGTTAAAGAATTATGAATTAAAACGTTTGTTTACTTATCTGTTTATTTATCGTTACTTTGATCTGGATTTTCATATTCATCATCATCTCTGTCACGATCATAAAATTCATTTAAAATTTTTGGTGAAATTCTATTTAACATTTCTTTTGGATAAATTCTTAATAAACTCCAAGCTAAATCTAATGATTCAAAAACACTTCTATTTTCATAAGCACTTTGAGATATGAAAGTTTTTTCAAATTTTTCTAAAAATTCCAATGATAATTTATCTTCAGTTGATAAAGCTTCCTCACCAACAACAGCTTTCATTGCAGCTGCATCTCTACCAATTGCATATTTTGCATATAATTGATTTGAGACATCACCATGATCTTTTCTAGTCATACCTTCACCAATAGCCGATTTCATTAATCTTGATAATGAAGGTAAAACATTAATTGGAGGATAAATACCTCTATTATGTAATTGTCTATCAACAGATATTTGACCTTCAGTAATATAACCAGTTAAATCAGGAATTGGATGAGTAATATCATCATTTGGCATTGTTAAAATTGGAATTTGAGTAATTGAACCATTTCTACCTTCCACTCTACCAGCTCTTTCATAAATTGTTGATAAATCAGTATACATATAACCTGGATAACCTCTTCTACCTGGAACTTCTTCTCTTGCAGCTGAAACTTCTCTTAAAGCATCAGCATATGATGACATATCAGTTAAAATTGTTAAAACATGTCTTTCAGTTTGATAAGCTAAATATTCTGCAGTTGTTAATGCTAATCTTGGAGTAATAATTCTTTCAATTGTTGGATCATTTGCCAAATTTAAAAATAATGAAGTTCTTTCTAATGAACCATTTTCTTCAAAATCTTGTTTAAAAAATCTTGAAGTTTCTAAATTAACACCCATTGCTGCGAAAACAATTGAGAAATTTTCTTCATGACCATCATGAACATCTTTTGTTGGTCTAACTAAACCAGCTTGTCTACAAATTTGAGCTGCAATTTCATTATGAGGTAAACCAGAAGCCGAAAAAATTGGAATTTTTTGACCTCTTGCAATTGAATTCATTGTATCAATTGCAGAAATACCTGTTGAAATCATTTCTTCAGGATAAATTCTTGCATATGGATTTATTGGAGAACCATTAATATCAAGGTAATCTTCTGCGAAAACTCTTGGTCCATTATCAATTGGTCTACCAGAACCATCGAAAACTCTACCTAACATATCTTCAGAAACAGGAATTTTCAAACTTGAACCTGTAAATTCAACTCTAGTTTTTTTAACATCAATACCAGATGTACCTTCAAAAACTTGAACAACGGCTTTATCACCTCTGACTTCTAAAACTTGACCTGCTCTTGTTGTTCCATCTGGTAAAGTTAAATCAACAATTTCATTATAAGTTGGAAATTTCACATTTTCAAGAATAACAAGCGGACCATTGACACCGCCAACAGTGTTATAATCTAAACGTGGTTTAATATTAAACCCTTGAGTAACTGCTTTCTTGTTTAAATCAACTGTATTAAAAAAGAAACGCAAATAAAAATAAATGGAGCATGAGGTTAAAACATGATGTTAGTATTTGCCATAATGATGTTATTCTGAAAAGACTGATATACTTACAAAGTTCCTTGTCTGAAAGCATTGTTGTTTTTTTATGTATATTCTATATCATACACTGAATATTAAATAATTTACTAATATAAATTCAATTGTACAATTGATAGTGTTATCAGCCAAAGCAGCCACCATATAATATTAAGTACCTTAGAAGCGAGAAACTGTTAAAGTTAATGACACGCAAACTATAGATGACAGAATCTATATTCATGTATGCATTAGAAGCTTCTCTTCTTTCCACCTATGATCAACTTTGCTAAATTGTATAAGATTCCAGAAAGCTTCTAACTAGGATAAGATATCAAAAGGGGGTAACTGGAAGACAGAATAATGTAATCCAATTTGACAGAATTAAGTTTTTGGGATTTAGTACAATTACATATTGTATATCGGCCTAGCAGATTTAAATCTGAGTGGTTTAAAATAATATCGTCGATGTTTGTATAAATCCACAAAAGATTGGATGAATTCAATATTTGATTACTTCTTATGTAAACATAAATAGGGTTATGCAATTTGCCATCATTTCAGGCACAAAAAAAAATTAATGCTACATGATGCTGTTGATTATTTGTATTTTCATCTTCAACAAAGAATTCACTTACATTATGGACCATAATTTTCTTGCCACAGGATGTAAATGAATCTTATATAAAGATTAATCTAAACTTTGGATTTTGATTTTTTTAAGTGGTAAGTACAGAGACAATCATAAATCAGATAAAAAAAAGTCATTTACCTGTTTTATTTTGTCTGTTCATAAAGTCTTTTTATTTTATGATTTATTATCAATCCTTATACTAGCCAAATCTCGTAATATAATGTTAATATAATTATATATATTGAACTTGCAATTTAGTTTGTGTTATTCGTATTAATATCGAATCTACCAGAGCTGTTGTGATTATTTCGAAAGTACATGATGATTCTAAACTTATGTTGTCAAATAAAGTACTTTATAAACCTCTTCAGCTAATAGACGAGAATCCTTTATCGCAGGATTACCATCAAGTGCACTATTAGGAACAGCAGAAAGAGTAGATTTCGGAGTAACAGAAATATTTGATTTCATATCAGGAAGAAGATTACCTCGTAAAAGAGCATCATAGTCGGTCATATAGCGTTTGACACTAGTTTCTGTATGTTGGTAGGAAGTTCTTTCTTCGTTGACATCAACTTTCCTATTTTGAAACAAATTATTCAACCATCCTTGCTTAAGAGTCTTTATCTTTTTTTTAGTCAATTTCTTTTGCTTTTGCTGTTCTTTCTCTCTTTTTACTGCAAGTTTTGTAAGTTTGTCTGCCATTAAATGATCATAATCAATCCGTTTTTTCACTGCTTTTACAACACGTACTAACAACTCGTTATATGCCAGTAAATTGGCTATACTAACGGCTTCATGTTTAAAAGATTCATCAATTTCTCGTAATAAAATAACCACATTCAATATTATCCTTGAAATACCAACACATAATTCTAAAATACCAAATTTACTCAATTCTGAAATACCATTTTTACCATTAAATTTAAATATTTTATCACCAATTCGCAATTCATTATATTCAGTACCAATTTCAAAAGGAATCTCAATACCAATAACTTTACTTAAAATATCAACAAATTCACATGATTTCAAAAATGTCTCAAATACAAAATCTAAATTATATTTGGTTATTTCATCAATTGAAACAATAGGTGCAAACAAAATACTTATCTTTTTAACGCTATGAATTTCAATATTCCACAATACAATTATATCAAATATTATAAGTCTTCGTTGATTATCCAATATTTGTTCTTGTCTCATAATCATTTCATTATCATATAATATATTTTTAATTTTAACTTTATTTTTATTTTTCAAAATATTATTATTATTATTATTATTATTATTATCATTATTATTTTTCATATATTCAATATCGATTTTAAGTTTTTGAACTCTTTTCTGTTTCATTTCTTTGATTTGCTTCAACATTAATATTCGGTCTTCAATGTTCTTTGTCTGTTTTCTTTTCAATGTAATCAATTCATCAATTTCTTTTAAATGATTTTGTTTGGTAATCATTTCCACATTCATTAACATAAACGCCAACCTTGCAACAGAATCAATATTAACATTTGTCCCTATTAACTTTTCTTCAATATATTCACCATTAATATATTTTTTCAAAAATACTCGACTTTTATCACCTAAACATACATTTAAAACTTTATTAATATCATTAACAGCCATAGAAGTTATTTTTTGTATGTGTAATTTGTTTAAATTGTATTTTAATAATTTGAATTGTATACATGCGGCACAATAAAATGTTTCTCTTCCCATACCAGAACCATCTTCCGGTTTATAATAACAGATTCCGCATTGTAAAATGCTCATAATTGGTTAAAATATAAGAAAATTCAAAGCATTTGTATATATATAAAGATATATTATAAATGTACTTATCAGAGAAAGGAGATTAGAAAAATTGACATTAATTGATAAAAAATAAAAAATTGAATTCCGCATTCAACTTTACAATTTACAATACAGAATGCTAGTTTACTGTATTTATTATCTTAAGTTTAATTTTTTAATTCATTCTTTCATTTGTATTTGGCCATTACCGCAATGAGAATACGACTTGGAGTTTTAATATCATTTGTTCTTGTATGTTTATTTTCATTATACTTAGGACTAGCCAATATCTCATTGCAACATGATAAATTGATCCATTTTAGTATGTTCTTTTTAATGAGTCTATTGTTTTATTGGATTTTAGATTCAAAAAAATATACATGGATTATACGTATATCTACGTTTGTTATTTGTACAATTATTGGTGGTATAGGAAGTGAGTATATACAACATTTAATATCTCCATTCAGAACATTTGATCATTATGATATTTTAGCAAATGTAAGTGGTTCATTATTTGCAATTATAATTTCTGAAATTTATAGATATTTTTACATTGGTAAACAATATACCGAATTAAATACGGAAATATCATTACAAGATGTATGAAATTATTTTTTTTTATTTTTAATTATTTAAAAATTTTAAAATTTACATGTTTCTGAAATTTTTTGGCATAATTTTTCAAGATATTCTTTATCTGTTTCATTAAATCCATTTAATTCAAGACAATCAATATCAAGTACTCCTACTAGTGAATTATTTTGAACAATTGGTATAACAATTTCACTTTTAGTCATACCATCACATGCAATATGACCAGGAAATTTTTCAACATTAGGGACTAATTGTGATTTTAAACTCTCAGCAGCTGTACCACATACACCTTGTCCAATTTTAATTGATTGACATGCAACTTTACCCATAAATGGACCTAAAATTAGAGAATTATTATTTTCTTTATCAATAACATAGAATCCCGCCCAATTGACACCAGAATCTTTATAAGCATGATATAATAACGAACTACAATTTGCGAGATTAGCAACCCAGTTAGTTTGTGATTCAGCAAGAGCGCCGTACGAGAGTAATACGGTCTCTAATAATGCAGCTCTATCCAAAGATGCATCAAAATTAGCATAGTCAGCGTGATTACCCATACGTGTATTTATAACCTTAAAATAATGTTTATAGTTATCCTATAAGTTCAAATATATAAAATTAATTAGAGAAAAACACGGTTAAAACTTAGAACTCTATATATATAGGTAAGCATTTGAGCTTTGAGCTTTGAGCGACAAGATTTTCTTTCTCTTGCTCTCCTGCCCCTGCCCATTTTTTTTTTTTTTTTTTTTTT
>JAJLXI010000004.1:0-140917 GCA_030571145.1 Pichia sp. yHKS168 | reverse complement strand
CCATTAACGTATAGATATTATATTATAAGTTTGCCTTAACTCTTTATATGCAATTACTTTTGTTTTCTTGCAATTCATCATACACCTCTTTTTACACCCTCCAATCCTCATAAAAAGACCATTGTAATCATCCAATTGTACACCACATCCATCAATTAATCAATCAATCAATTAATCATTCAATAAATCAACCACCATCATGACCAGCTCCGATTCATTATTCGACAACAACATTAATTCAGAACAACAATCAAATGTTGTTTCAGAATCCATCAATATTCATGAACAAAATATTAATGAAAACAATCCTAATTCTAATTCTAATTCTAATTCTAATTCTAATTCTAATTCTAATTCTAATGAAAATTTTAATGAAAATTTAGATTTAGGTAAAACTTTAATTACTTATAGAATTTTAGTTTCAAGAAGAGAAGCAGGTGCAATTATTGGTAAAGAAGGATCAAATATTTCATCAATTAGAGAAAAATTTGATATTAAAGCAGGTGTTTCAAAAGTTGTTGATGGTTGTATTGATCGTATTTTAACAGTTACTGGTATGGTTGATAATATGTCAGATGCATTAGTTACAATTGCACAATCTGTTTTAGATGCAAATTTATTGACAATTAAAGAATCTGAATCAAATGGTACAAATCCATTAAGATTAATTTCTTATGAATATCCACCTTTAAGACCATTATCATCAAGACCAAATTATAAAAGTGATGAATATCAAAACAATCTATTTTTAAGATTATTAATTCCAAATTTTCAAATCGGTACTTTAATTGGTAAAGCAGGTATTAGAATTAAAGCAATTCAAGAAGAAAATAATGTTAAAATGGTTGCATCAAAAGATTTTTTAGAGAATTCTAATGAAAGATTAATTGAATTACAAGGTACTTTTAATAATTTAAGAAATGCTTTAAATGATATTTCAAAATATTTATTAACTGATTATCAAGGTACTGCACCAACTAATTTTTATATTCCATGTGCTCCATTAGAAAATTTAAGAAATAATAATAATAATAATAATAATAATAATAATAATAATAATACTAATCTTAATTTTAAAAGAAATAATAATAATTATCATAATTATGGTAGTAATTATAATAATATTAATAGTCAAGCATTAAATGATTCTAGAAATAATGGTGGTAAAGAAATTATTAAAAAGATTAGTTTCCCAAATGAATATATTGGTGCATTAATTGGTAAACGAGGTTCAAGAATTCAAGAAATTAGAGTTTTATCACAATGTGCGGTTGCAATTGAAAATGAAAATAGTGATGAAAATGATAGAGAAATTACTTTAGTTGGTACAAAAGCATCAGTTGAAAAGGCAATCGATTTATTAAACATGTATTATGAAAGGGAACAAAAGAGAAGAATGTCTGAAAATTAATACTTAAGAAATTTTTTTTTTTTTTTGAATTAGTTTCTATTTAGTTTATTTTATTTAATCTTATTTTATCTTGTTTTATTTTGTTTGATCTTATTTTGAAGTTTTTTTTTTCATTCTATTTTATCTTATTTTATCTTATTTTATTTTATCTTATTTTATCTTATTTTATCTTATTTTCTTTTCTTTTATTATGTTTTATTTTCTCTTTCTTTCTTTCTTTCTTTCTTTTATACCATTAATTAGGTATTTGGCTAGTTTTATTTTTATTTTTATTTTTAGTTTTTTTCTTCTTTTTGTATTAAATCAATGAAATAGTTATAATATTATATAAATATATTATATATATACAAATATACGTATAATTACTACTAAATTAAAAAAAAATTATTTTAAAGACAAGAGTTAGAATAATTAAGCTTCAACTGGTTCTTCAACTTGTTCTTTAGTAACTTCTTGAACAACTTTATGAACGATAACAGATGGAGTTTCAATCTTTTCATCTTCTTTTGGTTCGAAAACTTTAACATAATCTGGTAAAGATCTTGGACCCTTCTTATTTTGAGCTGGATCTTTCATAATTTTAACTTTTAAACCAAGGACACCTTGTCTTAATAAAACATGTCTAGTTGCAACTTCAATAAAATCATTAACTGGTTGACCAGAATGAATCATAAAACCATTACCGAATTTCATTGCCTTTGCTCTAGCACCTTTAGATTTACCAGAGATAACAACTTCAACACCTTTAGCACCTGATTCCATAACATTTCTAATAACACCATAAGCAGCTCTTCTAACAGCTAAACCATTTAATAATTTGAATTTTAATGATTCACATTGAGTTGCAGCTGATAAACCTCTATTTTGAACTCTTTCAGCATAAAGGATAATTGAACCTGGAGCTAATTTAAATCTTTTTTGAATCAACATGGTTAATTCTCTGATTCTTCTACCTTTTTCACCTAAAACATCATTAGTTCTAGTTGCTTTAATAATAACTTCAGTTTTAGTTGGAGTAATTTTAACTTCACAACCAGCGTAACCTTCTTCTGGTAATTCTCTAGTAAAGAATTCATTTAATTCGGCGTAAAAGACACCATCAGCGACAAGCTTTCTCTTCTTGGAAATAACGTTAACCATTTTGTTTTGTTGATTGAAAATTGAAATGAAGAAATAAAGAGGATAATTTAAAAAAACAAAGTATTGATTATGTTGAAAAATCAATTATTGTAATTTTAACATTATTATTATTATTATTATTACTACTACTACTACTACTACTACTATTATGAAATTTTTTGAGTGCGACATTTGCTTGTTTGAAAAAAATTGAAAAGAAAAAGCGAGAAAAGGGTTAACTTTAAAAAACAGAACCCTGTTACCAAACACGTGATTAGAAAAAAATAAAATAATCAATAGGGTCTAGACCTAAAGGCTTGAAAAATTCAATAAATTGTCTCAAATTAGAAATATACCCCTGAATTTGTAGTATTAGGATTTCTATACAATTCACGACATCTTTTTTTGTGATAATTATGTACTATATACTATTGTTTTCCTATTTTGTTATTATCCCCCTGAATTTTCAGTTGTATGTAATATTCATATTCATATATTCATGTTTACATATATATATATTTAATATGTTAATTTGCATTTTCTATATCGTTTATGACATCATTTCTTGATGTTTTATAAAACCGTTTCTGTTTTAATAAATATCTACTCTTGTTGATCTGTTGTTTTGAGTTCATTTATCCTTTTCTTTTCATATTATATACTGTACCTAATTGTTTTTGTTTATTTATCACAGTTTTGATTTTTTTTATTTTTTTTCAATCAATTAAACATTCAAATAGATTAGATTAGATTAGATTAGATTAGATTAGATTAGATTAACATAGATTGGAAAATGTCACAAACTCAAGTTACATTTAATGTTAGTGATTATTATGAAATTAAAGAAATTGTCGGTGAAGGGGCTTATGGTATAGTTTGTTCAGCAATTTATAAACCATCACAACAAAAAGTTGCAATTAAAAAAATTCAACCTTTTGAACGTACAATGTTTTGTTTAAGAACTTTAAGAGAACTTAAATTATTAAAACATTTTAATCATGAAAATATAATTAGTATTTTAGATATTCAAATTCCTTATGATTTTGAAAGTTTTAATGAAGTTTATTTAATTCAAGAATTAATGGAAACTGATTTACATAAAGTTATTAGATCTCAAAAATTATCTGATAATCATTGTCAATATTTTATTTATCAAACTTTAAGAGCTTTAAAAGCTTTACATTCTGCAAATGTTTTACATAGAGATTTAAAACCTTCAAATTTATTATTAAATTCAAATTGTGATTTAAAAATTTGTGATTTTGGTTTAGCAAGATCTGTTGCTTCTCATGATGATAATTTTGGTTTTATGACTGAATATGTTGCAACAAGATGGTATAGAGCACCTGAAATTATGTTAACTTTTCAAGAATATACAACTGCAATTGATGTTTGGTCTGTTGGTTGTATTTTAGCTGAAATGTTATCAGGTAGACCTTTATTCCCTGGTACTGATTATCATAATCAATTATCTTTAATTATTGATATTTTAGGTACTCCAAAAATGGATGATTTTAATGCAATTAAATCAAGACGTGCAAAAGATTATATTAGAATGATACCATTTAAACCTAAAAGACCCTTTAATGAATTATTCCCAAATGCAAATCCTGATGCAACTGATTTATTAGAAAAATTATTAACTTTTAATCCAAAAAATAGAATAACTGTTATTGAAGCTTTAGATCATCCTTATGTTTCATTTTATCATGAACCAAATGATGAACCAATTGCTGATAAATTACCTGATGATTTCTTTGATTTTGATAAAAAGAAAGATCAATTGTCAATATTAGAATTAAAAAAAATGCTTTATGATGAAATTATGAAACCATTGCATTAATTAGATAAATTAATTAACTAACCAACTAACCAACTTGATCCATTCATTTATTCATTCATTTACTCTTTTATTTTTAAACTCTTTAAAAATTACTTTTTCTCATATTCAATTCATTTTATTTCAACTTTCTTTAACCTTCCTTTGTTTTCATTTTCAATTTCATTTTCATTTTACTTTTACTTTTTTTTTAATCTTTATAGCATATCTCATTACTTTTATAGCATTATGTAACAAATTTATTTTCATACCCTGATATTTGGCATTTTTTTAAATTTATAGAAGTTACGTGCATATTTAGAAAATACCTTAAGTTAATAAATTCGAAGCAATAACATTGTAAAAATATATATTCTGCATTTAACTTCTAAAAAGTGAACTTCTCTCTAACTAACTCATCGATAAAGTTAACTTCTCTCGCATACATCTGATTTTTTTATTTTAATTTATATTCCCTCCTCTTCTTCCCTCCACATTTTCCAAAATTCATGTTCTAAATTTTCCTGATATTATTTCCACAATTAATGGTGGTGTAACAATAATAAAATGGATTTCCCACTGGAGATATGGGTCCAAATTTCACATGATATATCGAAAAATGATATTTTTGCTTTAGCTTGTACAAACAAACAAATGTATAAATTTTTAACTTCAGATATTGTTTGGAAATATAAACTTAAATCAAGTTGGTATTTATCAGATTATAATCCATTTACACTAACTGCTAAAAGAGAATTGCTTAAAAATGAATCACTGTTTGAATTTTTCAAACGTAGGAAAAGAGATGATCAGCTTGTAAATAATTTAATAGATAAAATAAGAAATTTTGGAAAATCAATTCATGATGAAAAAATAAATAAACAAACAGAAACTTCTATTAAATCAGATTTAGATAAAATATATTCGAATTTTAATCTTTATGTTCCATGCTTATTGAGTAAAACTTTACATATTACAACAAAAATGTTCCGATCGACAAATGATTGTATTTTAGAGGTTGATTTTAAAGCATTACAGAGAAGAAGAAATAATAATTTAGCTGAAATTTATATTGCATCCAGTATTTTAGAAAATGGAAAATATTATAAGGCAGCTTTATTTTTTAAAGATATTCTAGAGTCCTTTGCACCCAAAGATTACGGTTTAGATCTTTTAGATGTGGAAAAAAGTTTACTTTATTTATCATTATTTGATTCAAGATATCATGAATTAATTTTAATACGTCATCAAGTCATAAAATCAACCTGTAAATGTTATGAACTAGAAAAACAAGACTTTGATGAAACAACAACTGAATTTTACAAAATTAAAAGACTAGTGAAAACATTATACCATACTATTCATAAATTGAAACGATTGATTATGAGATACCAAACTTATTCAACTCAAACAAATCTTGAAGATTTATCAATATTAAGGTTTTATTGCGGTGATTCAAATGGTACACCATTAATTAGATTGGCAGTAATTGAAAAATTAATTAAAATGGTCGGAATCAATGTTAATGTCATAATCAATAATAACTGCATGCGAGTTAAAGAAGAAAATCAAACATATTATTTGTTTTGTAATGAACGTCAAATATATATAAAGCAAGAGCATGAAATTCCATTTGTTTTAAGATTTTTCCCATCTCAATTTACTAACATAAATGGAATTTATATTGATCTATGCCGCAACTTTTTTAGAGAATCAAAATCTCGTGTTGATTCATTTAAAGGTGCCGATCAAATCATTTATCAATTGGAAGAAAATGAAAAAATAGTAACTGTACATAGAAATTATTACATTCAAGGACAAGTAATATGTTGTGGTGGGTTTGTTAATAAGAATGCATGGAATTTATGTACATTAATTTTCTCTCCAGGACAATTATTGGAGAAATTTGAACAATATGATATTTATAATTTGATATTTTTACAAAAGTTGGAAAATGTCCACATTAAGGATAAATTTGATTTTAAAAAACTTTACACTAAAGAGTTAATCAATTCCCAAGTTTTACAGGGAAATGATATATATTGGGAATGTGAAAATTTACAAATTGGTGATTTGGTATGGTCAGACGCTTCACAAGCTAGGGGAATTATTGTTGAAATAAGTGAAAGTAATACTGGATATTTAAAACCACATGCTAAAACATATAGAGGTGATCTTAAAAGGTTAACTGGTTCACCATTTTACCGTATTTTTTTCGGAGCATCAGGATTTGCTACATTTTCTAGAGAATATTTGAAACGAGATAAAACTGACCGTGTTGAAGGATTGTTAGTCTATGATATTATAGGGCGTTGGTTTTCTCATTATGATTATGATAGTCAT
Source organism: Pichia sp. yHKS168 (assembly GCA_030571145.1). Lineage (NCBI taxonomy): Eukaryota > Fungi > Ascomycota > Pichiomycetes > Pichiales > Pichiaceae > Pichia > Pichia sp. yHKS168. The sequence goes on along the minus strand of JAJLXI010000004.1, from coordinate 134,225 downwards.
CGATTTATCTATAGACATGGATATTTATTTATTTAAATAATGTATTATATAATTTAGTAATTTTTCATAATTGGAGTTGCAGAATCAGGAACTTTATCCGATCTTCTAAATCTATCATAAGGACTATATCTTAATGGTAAAAATCTATCCATTAGAATATTTTGTATTAATGAATAAGAATTTGAACTTATCCAATACATAACTAAGGCTGCTGGCGCTTGAGTTGCAACCGCCGTTAAAAAAATAAGTGAAGATCTTGATAATGTAATAATGACATCAAACGCAGTTGGACGTAAACTATTCTTTTTACCTCTTGTTGTTAATTGCATTAAATCTGCAGTTTTGAAATTCCATTCAGCATTGCATAATGCAACAACTCCTAAAGTTATGGGTAATACAAAATATGGATCATTTACAGATAGATCATATAAATGTAAAAAATGCTCATCTGTTAATGACATATCAATATTTGATTTATTTCCAAAATCGGTCCATCCAGTTATATTCCTAAACATATAAGAAAATGAAACCCAAAGTGGAATTTGAACAGCTGGAAGTAACATCATTTTCCAAGTTTGACAACCATAACTTTTAAATAAACGTTTCTGACGTTTATATTTTTCTTTGGCAGCTAAAATCATTATTTTTTCAGCAGTTAATGTTGCCTTTTCATTATTTATAATTGGTTTCTCTGAATTTTGTTGTTTTATTTGTTCTACTTGTGCGATTGATGCTAATTTTGCACGTAACACTGGAGTTGTTGCTTGAATTATGGGCCTTAACTCATTTTGTTTTCGAAGTCCACGTCTTTGATAAATAGCAATAGGTAACGTAAAGCAAGTACGCATTGTAAATGTGGCTAATGGAATAAATATCCACCATGGTAAACATGAATCAGCATGAATTTGTATAAGCATTTCAGAAGCATGATTCAAAGATTCAAAAACTGGTTCAAATGATAAATTTCTTCTTTGAAAATTAATTACATTCAATTTGGTGGGCCGTATTAGACTCAAAGGGCGGTTTTTAAGGCAAAACATAATGTAGATTGGAATGAAAACTAAAACTTATCAAGGAATCTTGAAATAAATATGAAGAAAGTGAAAGTAGACTAATTTGGAAATAATTTAATTTTGAAAATCAACATGGCAGTTTTTCATGCGACTTTGTTGAGCGTTGAGCGTTGAGGCTTGAGGCTAGTTGAAGTTTACAGATGGTAAAGAATTTCGAGTGCATTAAATTGTTATGTTTAAATTTAAATTTTTATTAATATCAAAATACTTGTTAATTATAAAAAGGTTTTGTTAATTTCAACTGATTAAACCGAATAGTCATATAGGTGTTTAAAAATTAATGCTATATAGGTTTCATGAACACATAAGCGGAATTCCACATTAAGTGAATATTACAGGTTATTATTAAGATAATGAGGTATTCCGATAAAGATAAAAACTATATATATGTTATTTGGTTGATATTATGGCTGGGCCTAATGGTATATTAGATCAAGACTCTGATTACTAATTGCATTAGGATTTTCTGCTCATATGGAATCTGGCATAAAATATGTGGGACCAATAAATGCCATGCAATTCCCAAAAATTAATAAAAGTTTTAGCAGTTCTATTTCGTCTTCTTTGTTTTTCACATTTTATTTTTTTTCAAAGATAATTCAAAAGCAGCTCCAAATGACATAATGCCCTTATTTTCAGAAACTCCATTAACAAAGAGAAGACAACAATTTCATGAAGCTGTTATATATAATCGGTCACTTTATTTAAAATTTCAACTTTTGAGTGCAATTCCATTTGTAATTGATCAATGGGAAGGAATGCCTGTTTGTATCCGAAGGCTCGATCATATTAAGGAACTAAATGAATATCAAGTGAGACAATTTCTTTGTGGTTATGAAATACCAGTAGTTGGTGATTTGAATGAAATGAAGAGGTGTTTAGCGGTAGGCATTGGAGTTTCGGAAAAAGATGCAGAGGATACGTTTGGTTATGTTTATGAAGTGACTCGCAAGAGGAGAGAAAAAGAGGAGGATGAAGAAGGAGAAAAATTAGAAGAAGAAGGTTATCCAGAAAGTGCTAGATTAATACATAATTTTGCGTATCCCAAATATTCATATTTAAATGAAAAAGTCTTATTTGGAGAGGCAAGCTTCAACAATTGGGAGTATCAAAGAACGAAAATATTAAGTCCAATTCCACTCCTTATCGCACAACCAGAAGGAATGCCATATTACATTCAAACGCTTGATGATATTAAAAGACTAACAGAAAAGGAGGTCAAAGTGTTTTTACGTGGCTATAATCAGCCAATTAAAGGTACACTTAATGAGCTGAAGAGATGGTTGGCATTAATGTCTTATGAAGATGCAGTTGGAGCATTTGGTCATGTACATTACGTGAAGCAATATACAGAAAAGACAATGAAGGGGAAACATCTCTTTTGTATGATGAATGCTTAGATTACAGAAAAGAAATGTTTTGGAAAGAAACTACTTCTCATTATCTCGGGCATGAAAAAGAAAGGGTATTAGAATCTGTGCCATTTGTTTTAAATCAACCAGAAATTATGCCATTCCATATAAGACGGCTTGATGATATCAAAAAGTTGACAGAAGATCAAGTGGAGTTGTATTTACGGGGTTATTGCCAACCAGTCAAAGGAACACTGAATGAGAATAAGAGATGGTTGGCAATGATCCTTGGGGTTTCAAGGAAAGATGCAGATGCTGCATTTGCATGTGAATCCTGAAGATTATGAACCGGTTTAAAACTGAGAGCGGATTCAGTTTATAAAAAATATCTTTTGGTATCATAACTATATGATTAAATAGTAGCCACTTAGTATTGATTATTGATATGTTTTCTTTTTAAATATTTTTTAAATAAATTAAATAAAAAGGTGTTGTATTGAGATTTTTTTAACTTCTGTCCTATTATATTGACGATATAAAATATGTTTTGAGTAAAGAAAAGGAGTAAAAGAAGAATAAACATATATAAATTAAATGATTACTGTAAATATACGAATCAATATGATCAACTATGGCATCTTTCATGAAATAATAATAGAAAACTTATAAATAAGCTTGAAAGAGGTCAGACGGATGGATTTATGCGTCGTACGTTCCAAGAGGCTCAACATTCCAATAGGATTTTATTCCGGACCCTTAGAACGTCGACCCGATAAATTTTATTAATAGTGAGGGTCCCCCCCCATTTGTAATTCATTATCTCGCCGACATATTTGAGATGAATGGTAGAGATCTTAATATAATGCTAACAGGTTACGGCATACGTCCAAGGGTGCACGTAATGAGCCATAGAAGGATATTAACAGAGACTTTGGATATCCTAGAGTATATTTTTTGGTAGTGAATATGTGAAATCGATATATAAAACATATAAACCGGTCTTTTAATCAGTTTTTTTTTATTAGAACAATATTAATTATACCAATAAAACCTTAACCAGAATTCATGATCAACTTGGCCTAAATATGACAGAATATATATCAGAGTATTCGATGCGGAAGTTCAGACAAAACGGTTCTTTCATCTGCGCAATAATAATAATTTTGAATTCACTAACGATGTAATCAATTGAAGCTTAGATCTAACTTTTTGGTTAATAGAGTTTTTATTTAAACATATAATATTTCTGATTCGTTCTTTGAATTCAATATTGCTACCCAATGGCAGAGGTAAATCAAATATTGGATAAAGAATAGAATCTAAAAGGTAACATTTGCAAAGTTAAACAAATAAACAGAGAAAAATGTTCTCTAGAAAGTAATGACATCGTATTTCAACCTGGAGCTTTTAATTCACAAAGCACAATTCTATGCAATTTTATGCTTTTGTTATGATTTCTTTCTTTTGTATAATTATATGACCAAGTTTAAATCATATAGTATCATACCATATTGTTAATTATTTAATAATCAAGTATAATTATTACTATTATAAATCGAATAGTAAGTAAGACCAATTAGACTAGTTGTTCTTATTATGATTTAACCAACTACGCAATACGGTTAGTAAATCCTGAAATTTTACTTTTGATAGTTTTTCCTCATAAATCAGGTATAAATTGTTTGATGATTATTGCTGAGAATTTGAGATTTTATTGAATATCATGTCTACGTATGTGTAGCATCCGTTTTTAAAATAATAACTAAGTTAAATAACTTTTTTCATTTAAATTAACACATAACATTGCAGTATAATGATGAGTAATAAGATTAAATCACAAGAAGAAGAAAATAATGAGCCTTCTGTAATTAACATTTAAAGTTTTAGAGTACTTTATAAGACTTGAAAAGCCAATTGCTTCTGTTCAAAATCTAAATATATCTGAAACTATAAAGATAACATTGGCATTGATATTAAATTATTTTGATTGTGAAGAAGAATGTGTTTTTCTATTTTTTATAGGACCATAGAGATAAATGATGCTCTGAAGAGGAGGAAAATGTAGAATGAAATCAGAGGAAAAGAAAATCTGGTTCGCGATAATTTTAATTGACTTGATTTGATTTCTTTCAACATGAAAAGTGGCGACGGGTAAAAATTCAACAAATTTAAAACACTTTTATTATATTTAGGGCATAAGCAGACTAAATTTAATTTTTTTAAACACACGAAGCAAAATATAATATCATGTCTACACTTAAAAGAGGAAGACAAACTCCAAAACTTAACAGAGCATGTATGCTTTGTGGATTAGTACAGAGTTTAAGTCAATTTAGAAATGAAGGATGTCCAAATTGTGAATCAGTTTTACATTTTCAAGATAATGAAGATGTGATTAAAGAATGTACATCACCATCATTTGAAGGACTTGTTGCAGTTAGAGGATCGAATTCATCATGGGTTGCTAGATGGTTAAGAATTGAAAATTTTGTCCCTGGATTTTATGCAGTTAAAGTATCTGGAAAATTACCAGAGGATATTAAAAGTGATTTATATGCACAAGGAATTGAATATCGTCCCCGTGATGGAAGTGTACAGGATTAAATTAGAAGATATAATAACATATATCATTTTGTATTTGTATAATTATGAAAGGAAAGAAAATTTTACGCTAAATGAAGATTTAGTAGAACAAATTGTTTGATAAAAATCTCATATCGATATGGTAAGTAGTAGAACAGGTTTATCATAACTACCTCTTATCATAACTATTTCGAACTTGTTACATTTACTTAACATATGATAGTGACAATAACTGTATACTGTGTATGTGGTATATATCAGTGGTACAATATTCTTTTTTCTTTTTTGTAAAACAACAAAACCATGGAGTCGATCGACTTAAACTAAAAAATTATTACGTATTCACAATTCACAATTCACAACAATTAAACGATGTAAACGAGATAAACGACATAATTAAATTTAAAGTTTTTGATTTTTTTAATTTCTTAATATTTTAGCCAGCCAGCTGTACATTGTGCAGTATTAATTTATTAATTTTTTTTTTATTTTTTTTTCACATGCAGAAATCTCAATAATATTCGAAAAAAAAAAAATTGTCAGAATGTGAATATGAATGTGAATGTGAATGTGAAAATTTTCATTTTTTCAATATACCTTTAAAAGAAAAGACTTGTCCACTTGAAATTTATATATAATTTATTCTTATTTAATTTAATTCTTTTCTTTCTTTTTTTATATTTTTTTCTTCTACTTTCTTTATCATAGTCAATTTATATACAATAACAATGTCTACTGCTCCATCCCAAACTTACAAAGTCGCTGATATCTCACTTGCAGCATTCGGTAGAAAAGATATCGAATTATCTGAAAATGAAATGCCAGGTCTTATGTACATTAGAAAGAAATATGGTCCATCTCAACCATTAAAAGGTGCTAGAATTGCAGGTTGTTTACATATGACTATTCAAACTGCTGTCCTTATTGAAACTTTAGTTGCTTTAGGTGCAGAAGTTACTTGGTCTTCATGTAACATTTATTCAACTCAAGATCATGCTGCTGCTGCAATTGCTGCTGCTGGTGTCCCAGTTTTCGCTTGGAAAGGTGAAACTGAAGAAGAATATGAATGGTGTATTGAACAACAATTATTTGCTTTTAAAGATGGTAAAAAATTGAATTTAATTTTAGATGATGGTGGTGATTTAACTAAATTAGTTCATGATAAATATCCTGAAATGTTAAATGATTGTTATGGTTTATCTGAAGAAACTACAACTGGTGTTCACAATTTATACAAAATGCTTAAGGATAATTCTTTAAAAATCCCAGCAATTAATGTTAATGATTCTGTTACAAAATCTAAATTTGATAATTTATATGGTTGTAGAGAATCTTTAATTGATGGTATTAAAAGAGCAACTGATGTTATGATTGCTGGTAAAGTTGCTGTTGTTGCTGGTTTCGGTGATGTTGGTAAAGGTTGTGCAATGGCTTTAAGAGGTATGGGTGCAAGAGTTATTGTTACTGAAGTTGATCCAATTAATGCTTTACAAGCTGCTGTTTCTGGTTATGAAGTTAACACTATGGATGCTATTGCAAATATTGGTCAAATTTTCGTTACAACTACTGGTTGTAGAGATATTATTACTGGTGCTCATTTCGAAAAAATGCCAGAAGATGCAATTGTTTGTAACATTGGTCATTTCGATATTGAAATTGATGTCGCTTGGTTAAAGAATAATGCAGTTGAATGTGTTAACATTAAACCACAAGTTGATAGATTTTTAATGAAATCTGGTAAACATGTCATCTTATTAGCTGATGGTAGATTAGTTAACTTAGGTTGCGCAACTGGTCATTCTTCTTTCGTTATGTCTTGTTCTTTCTCTAACCAAGTTTTAGCTCAAATTGCTTTATTCAAAGCTGATGATGCTGAATTCAGAAAGACTTATCCAGAATTTGAAAAGACTGGTCCATTCAATGTTGGTGTTCATATCTTACCAAAGATCTTAGATGAAACTGTTGCAAGATGTCACTTAGATCATTTAGGTGTTAAATTAACTACTTTATCTGACACTCAATCTGAATACTTAGGTATTCCAGAAAAAGGTCCATTTAAGCCAGAACACTACAGATACTAATTGTGTTCTGAATAATTAATTATCTGCATCAACTGCATAAATAAAATTTCTTTTACATCAATTATTTATTTCATTTTTTAATAGATCTTTTCTTAGTTCTTATCTTTTTCCATTATCATTCATGATTGTATAATATATGACAGAGTTAATACAATACTCCTCAACGGGCTTTTTTTTATTCTATTCAATAACATAATGGTAAATGTAATGATGGTAAAATATTGAATACATACTGACGTAATGTAGATAATAATTTATTACTCGCACTCACTTCTTCAAAATTACTTAGTACAAAATGACATGAATTTATTATCATTTACTTATCTAATCAACATTCGCATTCCTGACTTCTTCTGTCTTATATATTCCAAAGTTTTTATCATTAGACAAACCAAAATATAAACAATGTCATCACACTCACAATCTTACAATATTCCTAATTATATTCAACTTCAATTCATATCAACACATATTGCCAATGAATTAGCAAACATCTCACCTGCTTTACTTCCCGATGCTTTACGTTGGCGTAAAATTACATACCTTGCAAACCAAGGTTATTTAGGTAGATATCCGGGATACTTCCTTGATGGGAGTATTCGGAATGAAGAATATTTAAATAAATTACTGAATATGGATGTTCTTGCACAAGAGGAAGAAATGTTTGATTCAAATAATTTGTCAATGGCGGGTGGATTTAATAATAATTTTTCTATCTCGAACTCTATAAATAATGCTAGTAATAATAAAAACAACAATAAAAACAACAACAATTACAATTATACAAATGCAGCTAATGATAATACATTTTCAAATTTAAAAGATAATATTGATGGTGGATATTATATTGATGGACAAATAAATTGGAATTCAAAAATAATTAATGATGAAATTGGAATTGGCCAATTTCATGAAAAAGATTTATCATTACCATGCAAATTTGATGTACCTAATAAAACAGATATAAAATTTACATTATCACCTGATGAATTAACAATTAATACTTCTTTGATTGAGAATACAATGTTTAATTTATATCCACGAGGAAATAATAAAGGAAATGTATTTACAATATCATTAGATTCTTATATAACTCCATTACTTTGTATTTATTATTATGAAATTGATATTATTAATGGAATTGAAAATGAATCAGATATAGTAATTGGATTCATTAAAGAAGAGATTAGAAATATAACAAATACAAGTACTTCAATGATCGATATGAGAGGTACAGATGATAGAGCAATTGGATGGTATGGTAAAAATGGTTATCTAACAATTTGGAATGAAAAAAGAATTGAAAAATCCACATGTAAATTTGGAAATGGTGATACAGTTGGAATTGGATATAATTTATATAAAGATACCTTTTTCATAACTAAGAATGGATTATTTATTTGTGAAATTGGTTCAATTGACATATTTTTAGAGAAAAGTTTTGAAGGTAAAAAAAATGTTAGAGGATTAGTACCAAGTATTTCATTAGGTTCTTGGTCTGGAATTAAACTTAATTTAGGCAATCAAAGAAATTTTAAATTTGATATTGAAAATTATGTTAAAGATAATAAAGTTGATTTTATTAATCATATAAAAACTTCCAAGTTTGAGAAATTTAATTTGATTGGACAAAAATCAATTGAAAATGACAATGACTTAACAAATTATGTGGATAGTTTAGTTTTAGGATATTTAAAATACGGTGGTTATGCAGATACAGTTAAAGAAATGGAACGAGATTTAAAGGATTTAAAGCGTCAAATTATTAAACCTAAAAAACATTCGAGCAATAATAACAACAATAATAATAAAACTCTGTTAGAATTATGCAATTTGAAAAAAAGGATTAAGCAACTTATAAAAAACAATAAATTTTTGGAAGCACAAAAAGTCTTAGATTCAGAATACCCAGGATTTTTTACTACTTATAGAAAAATCAATTTCAGATTGAAAATTGTTAGAATCATTCATATGTTAGTATATGAGGGGAAAAGTGTACTTGAATGTTTGAAATTAACATCACAATTAAAGCATTTGTTCAAAGAAGATGATTGTCAATATTATATTGATCGAATCTCAATTTTGTTCTCATATGAAGATCCAACAAAATGCATAAATTTCAAACAATTTTTCAATGAAAATAAGATTAAAATTATTTATGCAATTATAATGGCAATTAATGAACAAAATCATTTACCGTTCATTTCATCTTTAGATTTAATTATTTTGCGTACGGATCAAAACCTTGAATCTTACATTAATGATTTGAAAGACAATGATAATAAAGGTTTATTATTAATTAACATGTTAGAAGATTATATCAAATTTTAAACTATATACTATATTATATACGACTTTGTTGACTATAAGTAGTTTTCTAATTGATTTGCCATATTTTCTGATAATTTAATGACTCCATCAATATTACATAGCGTATAAGTATCATTTTTTTGATAACTTCCCCTCTCCATAATACCACTTGGATTAACATGCACAAAACCTAAAGTGTTTTGCATTTCAGGTCTTTGATCCATATAATCTAAAATAACTTTATAGTCTGAAATTGCCATATATGATCCAGGATAATTCAGTGCGTCAATAATATAACCTTGATCATCATAAACATGGTTAAAGAATGTTTTATGTAAGACAGGTATGAATTCTTTATTCTCTTTAAAATTGTTTACTGTAATTTCTGCAAACCTCAAGTCTAAGCCTTGTATTACTTCAGGATTGAGTGTACCAAGATGAAGTTTTTCAGGATTTTCAGAAAATGACACTTTAATTAAATCTTTGTTAATTTGATGCAAAAACAATTGTTCTTGTTTGTTGTATTTAACTGTATACACTAGGTTTCTATTGATTGAATATGCTGCTTTAGAAATACGTTGCATCATGGTTGTTATTAGATTATTTATTTATTTACACAGTTTGTCAAGAAGAGATTCAACAAGTTCTTCTTCTTCAATTGATAATTCTGTCTTTCCAAGTGCACTTTGCACACTGTGCATATCCCTGGCCCTGCGCAATGCCGCCAAATCAGTTTCCATCCCTATGAATGATAAATCTTCATCCGTTCCTTGGAGTTTTTTAGGTAAATTTGTTTGATTGGTTTCATTGGACATCAGCTGTTTCTCCATGACGAGATCTCTCCACACTACACATCTTAGAAGTTGGCGGCATTCCTCAATCAATACTGGATCGTCTGCTGAGAGAGCTAGTAGTTCACCATCCCATTGCAGACTTTCTGGGTGCAATTCACAATGTTCCTTGTCCAAAATGTCATTCAAATTGTTAATCAACTCAGCTATCTGTATTTCATATATGCTGTCTACTTGATTTTCGGGGTAGATAATTACAACAAATTGCAATTGTTCTCGTAATTCTTGCATTTCTAAATCACTTAATTCTTGTATCCATTCTTTATATTTTTCTACAGTGTTTACTTCAGGTTCATCAACAAAAGCAGTCACTAAAGCGTTATAGTATTTTGTACTGAGTTGTAAATCGTCAATAACAGTGCCAATTTGACTAACTGTGGTACTTGTGTTGATTTTTGAGTCCTCAGATTCATTAGAAAAATCTGGTTGGAACAATTTTTCAACAAAACCAACCTTATCATATCCAACAGGACCAAACACTAATATTCTATTCATATTCTTTTTTAAAAGAAACCTTAGACTGTCTGCAGATGAAGGAAACAAACAGTATTGTATTAAAAATCTAAAACCTTTTCTTGGTGATTAAAATAACAATTGTTGGCTCAGCTTTTTAAAATTGCGTCGAGCGACCTGAACTTTCATTAACGTCTTAATGCTATTATCTCATGAAAAAATTGTGTTCTTATATGATCAGCATCGTACACAATATGCAATTATTTGCACTTAGGCAGGAAGATATGTCATGGATACAGATATATAAGGATGAAGATGCAATTATACAGACAAGTATTGACAATGCAGATGCTAAGATAATCCCACCATTAGGATATAATACGGATGCATTCATTGATCTTGATGAAGGTAATTTTAATACAAGTATAGATGAACAAGAGAAGACTGGACAACAACAAAACTTTGCATTACAAGAATTTAAAAAGAAGAAATTATGGGAATTAGCAACATCGCCTGCTAAATCTATTTTAATGAATTTTGGTATGACGTATATGACGCCCAATGAAATTCAAGTTATACCGATTATGATGTTATTTATGTTATTTATTCAAACATTTAAGGAAATATATGCAATGAATGAGAAATTTCGTACTTTAGACGCAAGTATTAATTTTAAAATAGATACTTATGATATAAATATTATGAAATTTGTTTATATTTTATCATGTTTCGGTAATTTATTGGTTGGTTTCTGGAAACTTAATTCAATTGGTTTAATACCTAATAATACGAGCGATTGGTTAAGTTGGGAATCAAAATTACAAAGTAAAGAACGATTTATATACACATAGTTTATTTTTTGAATAAAGTACCTGATCTTTTTAGTCCGAAAATGGATTTAACATCATCTTGACTTGCATCCACTATTGAAGATGTTTCATTTTCAAAAGTTTCATCGTCTTCATCATTATTTAAACTATTTGAAGATTGCAATTTATTAAGTAGTTTAACTGCCTCTTCAGGTTCAATTTTGTTAAATTTTCTTAGTCTAACATCCGAATTTTTATAATTTTCTAAATTACCTTCAATTAATAAATTTATAATTTGTTGCAGCTTAATAAATAAGTTCTTTAAAGGCTCTAAAGATGAATCATTTAAATTGATATTAGAATCAAAAAATTTGGGTATAGAATTTTCAATATATTGAATATCTATTTGGAAATTTTTAATTGAAAATTCGGTTAATAAATCAGTTTCCATAATCGAATCATTTAAGAATTTGGCAATTTTATCTAAAGTCTTTAATAATAATAATGATTTAATAGATTCTGGTAAATGAGAAAAATTCAATTTAAATGAATCTTGTAAGAATTCAATTAAATCAATTAAACTTGTATTTGGTGAAGTTTTGACTTCGTTTGAACTCCAATCAAAATCAACCATATCAAATAATGAATGCACTTTAATGTCAATCATATTAAACATACTTTCAATTGCTAATCTTCTTGTCTTTTTAAATTCATCAATTGATCTTAATTTAATCAAGTTTGCAAAATTTCTTGACCTCATTAGATTTTCATCTTTTGAATAATTCAAATATTTTTCAATTTCATAAATCGAACTAGAATAAAAATCCAGATTAATCAAATTCTGTGACACAACTTCTTTATAAGTTGATCTAATTTTATCATCTAAATCTTTCAAAATTATATTTATTAATATATCATCAATTGATTTGCTAATTGTTGATATGACTAAATTATTGTCAGATATATAATATTTTGAAATAAATAAATATAATTCATTAATGAAATTTTTTAAAAGTTTACAAGTATCGATGTAAATTGAAGAAAATGGAACATTCATTGGAAATTCTGGATTTATAACGTTGAAAATATAAAATACATCATTAGAGACTTGTGTAAATTCTTTTAAAGAGTTGATTGTTAATGATGATGAATTATCAATTAATGAAATTTGTAAATAACTTTTCTTAAATCTTTCAACTAATTTTAAAGTAAACTTATTAAAAATTTTTAATAAAAGTTTATATATTAGTTCACAATTAAAATTATAATATGATAATATTTGATAATATAAACCAATTATATCATTTATTTCAATTAATTCATCAATGTCAAATTCATAATAATCAATATGATTTGATAAAATTGGTAATAATTTATTTTGAATTGAATTAAATGTTAAATTTATATCATCCAAAGATCTAAGTTGATAATTTGTTTTCTCATTTATGATTTTATCAATGATTGAAAATGAACAAATTGAATATAAATTAATTTTCAATGATTCATTACTTGGAAATACATTTAATTTATTTATTGAATCTCTAATTGGCATAAATAAATGATCAATTCTTCTAATTATATCATTTGTAAGATATTCTTTTAAATCGTTAATTTGATTCAATTCATCAAAAACTAAAATTGAATGGTATAATGGTTGCAAATCGATATTTAAATTTAACAGAGGATTAAAAGATTTATATTTTCTAGATCTGAATGAAATTTCAACAGGTGAATTAACTTTGTAATTGATCAAGCCGATATTATTGGATTGTTTTTCAAACCAATCCATATTAATTTCAATAAAATTATTAAATATTAATTCACCAAACTCAGTTAAATTTTTTTCAATATTCAAATTTAACCATCTATTTAATTGATTGAATGTTTCATCAATGATTAATAATTTAAAATTTGGTATTGCATCAAAGAATTTATTTATAAATGGGAAATAATTTAAGTTTTGCAAATAATTATTTGATAATAACCTTAATGAAATTAATGCTTTATAAAAATTTTCAGTTTTAATTAAATTTAAAATCTTATTAGTTAAATTAAGGATTTCTAAACATGAATTTAATTTAATATTTGTTTCATCAATTCTTTGCTTTGTTCGTTTTAAATTAATGACTTTTTTCTTTTCATCAAGTAATAGTTTACCAGATTTATTAATTGTTTTATTGATAATTGAGATTTGTTTACTAATATCATTCGAAGAATTTATAATATTATCAATAACTTTAACAGAATTAGTTATATCATCCATTGAACTATAAGAAATATCTTGTAATTCTAAATCTTTTTCAATTGCAATATCAGTCAATTTATTAATTAAATCGTCTAAGGAATTCTTATTAAGTAATTCTGATTTAATAAGAGGTATGAATTGATTAAGATACTCTTGAGAACTCAATGCATATTCAATAAGCTTATCATCATTGTTGGCTAACATATCAGGAACATCAATGTCGGATGTCATATTCAATTATATCATTTTTCATAAAGATATATATATAAACAGTTATGAATAAACGACCTAAAGTGTAACTTGTCAGACAAATCAATAAGCGATTAATAAAAAATAAAACGCATTTATTTTCTTTATACATATTTTTCTGCGACACTAGTTGAATGATAGAACAAGGAAAAGAAGCATATTATATCTTATACTTTTGTTTCTTTTTTGTTTTATTGGAGCTTGATTTATTGTACTTATTGTTGTTAATCAATAAATTAGGTTTTCAAAATTTTTTCTATGTCTAAAATTTCAAAAAAGATAATAAAACATGCACCATTACGCCCATACGTACATACAGAACTAGATTCAACGATCTATGTTAAATCAACTACGCCGTTTATTTCAGCAGTTAAAAGAATTGAAAAGATGATCAATAAATTCGATGAAATTCCAAACAAACGTGGTAAATTGGTACGAAGGGGAAATATAAATAAAGATATTAATTATATTCTTGTTAAAGGTATGGGTAAATCTATCAATAAAGTCCTAAATATTGGATTACATTTCAAATATGAAGAAAAGTTTAATGTTGATATTTTTACAAAAAGTGTCGGTGTATTAGATGAAATAGTAGAGGATGATAATGATAATGATGGTGATGGTGATATTGACGATCATGATGATTTATGTTCATTAAAGAAACGTAATGTTGGAGCCATAGAAGTTAAAATATACATATAATACAATATAAAAGAAGGTTTATATATTAGATAGAGCTAATTGATTTTCATTGTTTATTTTATTAATACACATTTTAGAAATATTTTCTAGTTCATTCACAATTCTTTTTAAATTTTTGTTTTGTTTTAAATTTAAATCAATATTTGGATTGTCCTTATGTATATCATCAATAATTAATTGTGCATCTTTTAAACATCGATCATATTTTCTTTCAAAATATAATCTTTCTAGTCCATGCATTATATTTTCCCTTTCAATTTTCGATCTTTCAGTATATGAAATTTGTGATTGTACCTGGTTTTCTATTGTATTTGAAACATATTCAGTTGTATATGTATGATTTTGCACAACTGGACCAGAGTCCCAAAAATTTTCCTTTTGTGTATTATATTCTTGCTCCGATTGGCCTTTACGTACTTTTATTAGACCACTAGCCTTTTTAACGATGGATTCACCATCGTTATAGTTCATTTGCTTGGGCATCTGTATGTTCGTGGACATGATACGTATTTGGCCTATTCGTAAAGTTCCTAAAGTTCTTGAAATCTTTGTTAACAACGTGGTTAATAAAACTCTTTGAGATACTATTTATATAAATAGTAAACAGTAAGATATTATTAAATATTAGAAGCTATAAAGTAAAACAATAAAACAAAAGACCTCAAAAACATGATGAAAAATTATAAATTATTATATTATTTTATTTTTCCACGAAATGACGGACCACCACGACCAACTAGCACTGGCCACTGGCCTATATCTTCATATCGAGGTTAATCAAATCAATGATCTTTACATCCTTGAATAGTAGCTATACAGTGTCTAGTATGTCTGTAGTTTCTGAATTCAAGCAGATAAATCCCCTGCCATGTTCCTAAAGCAAGACGGCCATTTGAAATAGGGATGGTAATAGAAACTCCCACGATTGTCGATTTAGCATGGCCTGACATATCATCAGGACCTTCATCTGTATGTACAAACACTTCACCATTATCATCTGGAACTACTCTATTCAATGCAGTTGTCATATCTGTTCTGACATCTGGATCGCAGTTTTCATTGAGTGAAAGGGCTGCTGATGTATGTTGAAGGAAGAGATTGATGGTCCCAATTCTGTAATCTTTGATAGAGGGGATATTTTTGAGTACCTCGTCTGTCACTAAGTAACACCCACGAGCTCTTGGAGAAAATGAAAATTTATGTTGATCCCATGTAGTCATTGTGTTGTGTCAATTGAGATAAGGAAAGGATAACAAATAAAAGAGAAAAGAGATCGGGGATAAAGAAGAACAGGACGAGCAGAAGACGAGAAGAAGAAGAAGAAAGAAGAAATGAAAAGAATAAGTAGTTCGCATTAAGAATATATAACAATCATAATCATCATTCATATACAAGTCTACAAGTCGTCTATTTTGAGGTATCAACAACGTATCTACCTAAAATCTTACCTTGTTCCATTAATTCATAAATTTCTGGTAATTTGGATAAACCAACAACCTTAATTGGAGATCTAACAGCACCATCAGCAAAGAATTGTAAAGCTTCTCTAGTATCAGCTCTGTTACCAACGTAAGAACCTTTAATTTGTAAAGATTTAACAACATGTTGGAAAACATCAGATTTACAAACAGCACCAGATGGCATACCGACAAGGACAACTCTACCTGTAGATCTAACATAAGAACATGATTGAGAAATTGCAGCTTCTGAGACAGAAACATTAATAACACCATGTGGACCTAAACCATTAGTTGCAGCTTTAATATCTTCAATCATCTTTTCTGGTTGATCTCTTGGATAAGCAGTGAAATCAATGAAAACATCACCATTACATTTATGGAATAATTCCTTTTTATCATTACCACCATCAATACCTAAAACTCTTAAACCCATTGCTTTAGCATATTGAACAGCTAATGAACCTAAACCACCAGCAGCACCTGAAATTGCAACCCATTGACCAGCTTTTAAATCAGCAGTTTTTAAAGCTTTGTAAACGGTAACACCAGCACATAAAATTGGTGAAACTTGAGCTAAATCTGTACCTTGTGGAATTTTAGCAGCTTGAATTGCATCAGCGGTAGCATATTGTTGGAAAGAACCATCATGAGTATAACCTGATAAATCTGCATGTTCACAATTTGATTCATCACCTTGTTCACAAAATTCACAAGACATACAAGAACCGTTAAGCCATTTAATACCTGCATAATCACCAATTTCAAAATTAGTAACTGACGCACCTTTAGCAACAACAATACCTGCACCTTCATGACCACCAACTAATGGTAATTTTGCTGGTAATGGCCAATCACCCTTCCAAGCATGTAAATCAGTATGACAAACACCAGAATATTTAACATTAATTAAAATTTCATTTGGTTTAGGTTTTGGAACTGCAAGTTCTTTATATTGTAAAGGACCACCATGAGTGTCAAAGATGACACCCATTTGCTTTTCTGGGATAGTGAAAGTAGATTGGAATCTAGCAGATCTTGCTGCTCTAAGGACAGATCTAGTATAAGTTGATGATAACATTGTGGATATGAATTATATAATAAAATAAACAAAACAAATTAAAATAAAATAAAATAAAATAAATAAAATTGATTTAGATTAAATTAGAATTAAGAGAATGTTACCAGAACTGAAGCAAGAAAATACAATAAGGAAAATATCCAGGTATAAATACACCAAGTGATATAGAAATTTAATTATAAATATCGATGAATTAAATTAATATATCGATCTATATATATATTATTAGCTAACTGCTTTATGAAAAAGCCATTGATACACCCCACTACACCCCCAACTACACCCCCTCTTTTTATAAAAAACGGACCAATAAGAACCGTATCCTTAGTATAGCCGCACCCCATGTTTGTGTTATTAGACGGCTTTTGTATTGTCTTATTATACTATTAACAATAGCGTATACAAATTATCTATAAATTTTTAGTCTGTTTTTTTCTCATCTTCTACTAATATATAATTACCCAAAGCATCCATTTTTAATTCACCGACACCGGAACTTAGGGCTTCAATTATACGTTCATTCTCTTCACTATCATCATTTTCACTATTTTCTTCACCTTCATCTTGATCTTCAAAACTATCATAGTCAGAATAATAGTCGCTTCCTTCATCTTCACTATCTCCAGATTCTTCTTCTTTAGAACTATCCCATTCCTCCTCCTTATCATCTATAGCCATGCTCTTAACTGCACTTTGTAAATCAAGATCTTCATTATTTAATTTTCTTTTGTAACCGCTGGCTTTCACAGCCACATCCAAATTATCAATACGTTTAATATCTCTATTAAAAATTGGATATCCATATTTAAACCCATTACCATATCCATCAGTATCAAGCATCATATCATCAATTTTCTTTGGTTTATAATTGAATCGGCGTTTGAAAAATCTACGTATACAATCAATATCCCTTTTAAAATAAAATTCGGCATCTGGATGTTCAATACTAATACATTGTGGGAAATCAATAACAACGAAATCTCTATTATTAATTTTTGAATTTTTTGTTTTTTCAATATCAATATCAATATCAATATCTTTTTCATTATTTTTTTCAATAATCATAATATTATATTCATTATAATCACAATGAATTAATCCATGATTAGCTAATTTAACAGCAAATTTCATTAAATCACTATACAATTTTTGATAATTATGATGTTCATATAATTGTCTCATTGGGAATCCTTCAATTCTTTCCATTAAAACCAAATGTCTTGAACAATCATAAGGAATTGGTACATCAAATCCATTATGATATAAAATACTCATAAATTCATATTCTTTTTGTGCAGCTAATTTACTTAAATACATCCATGATCCACCTTTACCAATTCTTAAATAATCACGTTTATTCCTAACTGTTCGGAAACTAATTCTTCCTAATCTATGTATTTTTAAAACTCTTTTTTCACCATCTTTAGTTTTACAACTATAAATATCACTTTCTTTACCAACTCCAATTGTATTTTCTAATTCTTCAATATTACCATGTTGATGAATTGTCTTTAATGCAACATAATCAAATCCATTATATGTAATTCTATAACCATCATAACTTGCATTTCTTAATCTAGAAATTAAATTGATTTTAGCTAAATCTGAAATTGCCTTATTAGTATTACCAATACCACTTTTCAAATGTGCAATTTGTCCAATTAACTTAGTTGGAACAACTTCATGATTATTTGATCCTTTTTCAACTGCTTGTAATACACGCCAATCATCCGGCGTGAGATATCTCATATAAGTAGTGTCTAATTTCATTGTGAGTGCTGTTAATGTTCTTAGAATGAAAAAAAAATCCTATTTTTAATATAACAGGTTATAATATTTGATTGTCAATAACTGACTATAAGGAATAAAATTTTTCAATACAAAAAAAAAATTAAAAAAATAAAAAATAAAAAAAACATTTTTCATATTTTTCATTTTTCACCTCTCTATAACAGTTAAAAGTTGGTTCTAGTAGTTTATTGGGTTAATGGTTGGATTAGTTGATTACTTATACATATTTATCCATATTTATACATACATGTAGTATAAATTATTTACAATATTATATTTACCTACATGTCCTTTTCTTCTTCTAGTTCTTCTTCGTCATATTCATCACCTTCTTCTTCGTAATCTTCATCTTCAGGATCATCTATATCCTCTTCAGCTATCTCTCCTGAAAGAAACAATGTTTCTTTAGAACAAATTATATCGAATTCTTTATCCTTTTCATCTGTACTTTCAATACTTTCATCATAATTCCATAAATAAGATAATTCACCACGACAAATAGCAACAGTAATTACAGAAATCAACAGTGATGGACATAAATATAATAATGCAGGTTGTCCAACTTTGAAAATATGATGTACTCTAAATGTAATTATTAATCCAATAATATATGAAATAATTGAAGTTGCAAAATAATTTTTTGGAAATTTATTCAATAAATGAAATTCTGTATTTTTATTCTTTAAATGATAAATAAATAAATCAAATCTTAAACATAAAGCAATAAAACATCCAGGTAATGCTAAATCACCTAATCCTAATAATGTCATTCTAATTTCATTTTCAATTTTTGAAACTTTATTTGGAATTAATAATTTTGATGGTGTATTAATTTTTGTTGCAACAGTTACCATAATATCAGTTCCAAAAACAAAATAAATATCATAAAAGAAAAAACATGTTAATAATATTATCCCAATTTTAAAATTTGGTACTTTTAATTGCATTAAATGACTACTAACAATTGAAATTCCAATTAAATTATTTAAAATCCAATTTTCATGACCTTTATAATATGAATATAAAATTGTAAAAATAAATCCAAATGAATATCCATAAATACTACTATTTTTAAAATAAAAATTAAAAATCTGATTTTTTTTATTAATATCTTTCCTAATTTCTAATAATTTTTCTTCTTTAATAATCTTTTCACGTTCAGTAATATCAGGTAATAACATCTCTTTTTCGATTCCACTTGCATGAATATCAACATCTTCAGATATAGTTAAAGTAAATCTTTTATTAATTTTCTTAAAATCTATTTTATATAAATAACATAAATTTCTTGATATACTGTCATATCCATATATTAAAAGTGTTGAAATTGATGAAAATATTTGAATAATGAAAAGTTTATTTAAATAATTAGAAATGGTTTCAATATCATAGTTTTTAGAACAATAATATAATCCATATAGCATAAAACCAGCAAAAATTGGTAATGTATAAAATATTTCTTTAGGTATTTGATCATTACTATCTTCTTCAATATTTGCATCTTTATCACTTGGATCAAATAATGGATGTTCTTTATTTGGAAATTTAGCATTATTTGGTTTAATAATAGATCCATAACTTCCAATTGTTATAGATATTACTGAAATAAGCATTAAAATTACATTTGATAAAAGTGTTTGGCCAATTGTACCATGAATTAATTGATTATCAAACAGAAAATATGTTAATTCATTAGTTGCATTTTGAAGTTTTGTAAAGACAATAGGTGATGTAGCATTGGCAAGTTCTAAAGTTTTATTAAACGAATCTTCTGCCATATTTTTAATACTCTAAGATGATAAGATCAAAAGATTTATTAAGCCGAAAAGTGTAAAATAGAGGCTTTTAAATATCAATCAATCTACATTTACCCTCTTGCATTAAAATTACATAAACAAACAAAAAAAAATGGAAACGCCAAACGTGTCTCTTACTTTTTCTCGACTTGATCCTTGATCCTCGATCCTCGCCTCGGCTGATGGTTGGTAATTTAATTTTGGAAATGCTCTAATTAAACGTTGATAATTTATTATTGGAAAAGTGTTGTTTCCTTTTTTTATTCTATTCTTTCCCTTTTTTTCTTCATTAAAATTGTCTTAAGAAATAGATTATTATCCATCTTCTAATTTTTGTATTCTAAAGCAAAAATGGATGCACTTAAAAATTATGATTGTGGTTTAAGAACAACCAATTCACCAGCAATACATAATGCACCATTACCAGCTGACGGTGCAGGTTCAAAACATTTTAATAATTGGATTTTATTAGCAATTATGTTATTTATTCCATTTTATTTAACTAGATCCTTGGGTTTAGGTTTAAAAACTTTTATTCTCTTTTTCATTGTTTTAGCAATCCCAATTTTAATGGCTTGGTGGACAGTTTTATCAACTTATTCACCAAGATTAAATGAAAAGGTTAAATTTCCAAATAAAGGTGTTGAATATTATTTAGAATTTCATGATGATGAATTAGCTGCAAAATATAAAGGCAATAATAAAATTCCAATGGAAACTTTCCATGAATTATATTTTGCAAATAAAGTATCATTTAAAGGTGATGCTTTAGATGTTATGGAATTTAGACATGATTGGGCTCAATTTAGTTTTACTTTAAGTTTATTTAAATTTTTCCTTTTCGGTATGATTCCTGAAGTTATTATGCATACAAAATCTCAAGATGAAGAACAAGTTAGAGATCATTATGATAGAGGTGATGATTTTTATGAATGGTTTTTAGGTCCAAGAATGATTTATACTTCTGGTGTTATTCATGATATTAACGTTGAAGAATCTTTAGAAAAATTACAAGATAATAAATTAAAAGTTGTTTGTGAAAAAATTGGTTTAAAAAATGGTGAAACTGTTTTAGATTTAGGTTGTGGTTGGGGTACATTTGCTTCATTTGCTTCATCTCAATATGGTGCAAAAGTTACTGGTGTTACATTAGGTAAAAATCAAACTGAATGGGGTAATAACTGGTTAGAAAAATATGGTGTTTCTAAAGATCAATCAAGAATTGTTTGTTGTGATTATAGAGATGCTCCATTACCAACAAATGGTGGAAAATATAAAAAGATTGTTTGTTTAGAAATGTCAGAACATGTTGGTGTCAGACATTTTTCATCATTTTTAAGACAAGTTTATGATATGTTAGATGATGATGGTGTTTTCTTTTTACAATATGCAGGTTTAAGAAAATCTTGGCAATATGAAGATTTAATTTGGGGTTTATTCATGAATAAATATATTTTCCCAGGTGCTGATGCTTCAACTCCATTAGATTTTGTTATCAGTAGTTTAGAAGCAACTGGTTTTGAAACTGTTTCAATTGATAATATCGGTGTTCATTATTCTTCAACTTTATGGAAATGGTATAAGAATTGGATTTCAAATAAAGATTTAGTTGTTAATAAATATGGTATTAAATGGTTCAGAATTTGGGAATATTTCCTTTCTTACTCAACAATCATTTCAAGACAAGGTTCTGCAACCTGTTATCAAATTGTTTTAAGAAAGAATTTAAACTCTTATCATAGAATTGAATATGTACCTGTTCAAGAGGGTCTTCAAGCTCCAGCTTCAAGATTCGTTCCATGGGCAAGAGCATAATGATGTTTTTTTTTTTGGAATAAGTTAATTATTTAAAATATTTTTAGTAATATAACATATAAATCAACATTAAATAAAACTTTTATTAATTATGTATCTTGTGAAAAAGTGCTTTTTGGAATTTCACATCCGAACTTTACAATAATAAAATCTTTGATAATAAAAACTTGTTTTTAAGTTAAGTCCAATTAATAAATATTACAAAACTCTTAAATTCATAGTGTTAAAAATATAAATAATTATATAAAAATTAGAAATCGAAATCGAAATCATAATTTGTTAAGAAAAGGAACACGGGTTTTTGAAAAAAAGGAAGTTATTTAAGCCCAAGTCCATTGAATGTTAATAACACCAAGATTTGAATCTGCAAGTGAATTAAATGCAGCTGGTGATAAATCTAAATGTTCAGAATCACAAGATTCACAGGAATCAACAACCTTGACTTGGATAGTTTTGCCATTATAAGTAATATTGATCATATGACCACAATATTCTGAAATTGATTGACTGTTGGCAACAGTATTATACATTTGTTGTGAAATAGCACAGACAAAATCATTATCAGTTGATGAAGTACCACAATTATCTGCAGAAACACTGTAAAAAGTAGCAACACCATTATGAACAACGCTGGAATCAAAAAGACCGCCAGTGGATTGACTTGTTAATTGAGCATTTGTAGTGGCTGATGTGGTTTCCAAAGTTTGAGCTATTGTTTGAGTAGTTGTACCAACAACTTGTTCAACTGTTGTGTTTGCGACATCAGCTGCAACAATATCAGAATTTACTGATCCAGTAGTAACTGTAGAAAGAGTAGTAAAAGAAGAAGGATAGTAGGTTTTTGAATTAAATGAATGACGGGATGCACAATCTGGTGATTCATTATCATTGTTATTATAGACAGCAACATCTGGATTAACAGCAGTATAATCAAAAGCAGTAACAGTTTGTAAAACTGCAATGATTGAAACGATTGTTTTTGAGTTAAATAACATTATAAAAAATTAAGGAGTGAATGTGCTTTAAATAAAGGAATGTATTGAACGTTGAATTTGTTGATAAACGAAAATTATAAAATAAATTCTACATATATACATGGTAGGAGCTGAATTACAAAAGTTATAGGGGAGATTATGGTCATCTTTTATAACATTTCCAAGTATGCACAAAAAAAGAAACAATATCATATTTTAAATAGAATTTGCTCTATCGTTGATTGATTTAGAAACTGTCTCATCAAATAAAAAGCATCCTCCTGCTTTTCTGCTTCAACAATCAAAAAAAAAGAAACAATTCTTGTACCTTAAACTTTAATTTTAAGCGGTTGGCGGCAGCCTGGATGTTTGATTTCCGTGAGTTCTAGCCAGAACCATTAATTTTCTGTCTCCATGTCTAGTAAAAGTAGTTTTTCTTCAAATTAGTTGCCGATTAAAATAATGCACCTAGTATAGCTTATAATATCCGTTGTGATCTAAATAATATGATTTCCCGAAAAGGAAAATAACAATCGTGCATGCCTTATTTTCTGCCAAAATTACTTGAGTTATTATTAATTAAATGCAAATTTGTTTCATGAGAGCCAATAAAACAATAGAGTTATAATCCAGAAGTTTTCTGTTGATTTATGAATTCATATATTATGACGTAGTCTAAATTTTAAAATTGCATGATATCATTAATTAACAACAAAAATCATGATAATAATTGAATATTTCTTTCATAAACCGCATTTTACTAACGTTAATAATGCAAATCAATTTTCTTAAAAAGATGGAATTTTTAATTAGGCTGGAAGGTGTGGTAATTTGTCAAATATTGGATGTTCCTTATTTTATATAAAATTAGAATATCTAGCAACTGTTGGAATTTGTTGATTTTAATCGAAATAAAATAAAGTTTCCTTACTAATACTAGCTTGCAGCACTTTTTCTGCAAGGTTGGCAGTATGATTTTAAATCCAAACATTTTTTTATTTTCTTTTTGAGTTTTAAAATTGAATTTTAATACATCAAATTATTTTCCCTTCTCTTTTTTATTTTTGCGAAAACAAAGTAATTAATCGTTCTAATTTTCCTTTTTTGTAGTTGTTTCTAATTTTAACAGCTAAGCCATGTTCGTTGAGCACTGTTCTCTAAACCATGTGTCAAGATATAACCTAAATGTAATGTCATGATAACAACTGCTCAAACTTTAAACAAAATTTAAATTTTGTGTGCTTTAGGCTATTATATAACAGATCAATTCCAGGAAGAATTGTGAATAATGATATAATATTCAGAAATATAATTCAGGAAAGAAAAATTGTAAAACAACTGAGCCAACACAATCACTATAAATGAAACCAAATACTATTTCACAAAATGCGCGTTGTAGATTCTGAAACAGTTTGGTGTTTCAGCTTCTGCCCTTAAGGCTCATCATCTATTTCTATATCTTTTACTTTTCTAGTATCTTTTCCAACGGGGTAGCAGTGTCTTCTGTTTTTGAATCAGTTTAAAAAAATACTCAGCAAGTTTTTAAAGCTTTTTAATAAGAAAAAGTTTAGTAAATAGAGGAAAAAAAAGGTACTTCAATTTACAAAAATGATGTCAAGAGAAATAATATCTTCTGAAACACAACGGTCAAAAGCTGAATTTACAGAACCTTCATTGTCAGTAAACCTTTTAAAACCTTCAAAAAGTTTAAACAAAAAAAAAGTTACATGGAAAATGAAAGAACAGATGCATTTACACCTTCAACTACAACCAAACCAGCAAGAAGGTAAATTTTATTCAAATCATCCAAGCACTCTGCTGGTTAAAACTCCTGCATTTTCACCATTACGTTTGAAAAAAAATGCAAAGGATATAGAATTAAACAAAATATCATTATCTGCCAAATATGCTTATAAAGTTTTACCAACAATCAATATATCGACTGGTTATTCTCCAGTTATACTAACTGCGAAATCTTCAACATTTGATCTGTCTTCCATTTATAACAATAATAGCAACAAAAATTATAATAAAAACAATAAAATAAGTTGCTACAAAAACGACTATTCCAATAATTATATTCATTCTGGAGTTTTACCGTTTAAATATATTCGTAATTCTAAACAGCAAGTTGAAGGATATCCTAAATTACAAAAATTATTTAAATTGAAAGAAGAACAAATTGCAAAATATGCAACAAGACCATATGGGGCTAGAATTGAAACTAAAAATTTAGTTTCAACAATGAATTCTTGGGTTTATGATCATGATTTGCAATTTGATGTTATAATGATCGGTGCATTAACAGAAAATCAATTGATTTATCCATTATTAACGAAATTACCAATTGATAAATTATGTTCAAAGCCTGGATTTTTATTTATCTGGGCATCAACTCAAAAAATCTCAGAATTATCAACTTTAATGAATGATTCAAATACATGGACAAAAAGATTTAGAAGATCTGAAGAATTAGTATTCATACCTGTTGATAAAAATTCTGTTTATTACCCTAAAGATTCAACAATTCCTGAAAATCAATTATTAGAAGAGTTACAATGGCATTGTTGGATGTGTATAACAGGTACAGTTAGAAGATCAACTGATAAAGATTTAATTCATTGTAATGTTAATACAGATTTATCATTAGAAAATTCAAATACGGGTAATGCAGCTGTTCCATCACAAATTTATAAAGTTGTAGAGAATTTTTCATCATCTACTAGAAGGTTACATATTATACCTACTTCAACTGGTTTGAAAAAGCATGTTAACGTTAGACCGGGTTGGGTAATTGCATCACCCGATATTATTTTAGATAATTTTGAGTCAGATAGATATAAAAAGGATATTGAAATGATTGGTTCAAAAATTCCATTCAATGAAGAAATTGAACAACTCAGACCTAAAACACCAGCTTAATAAATATAATATTACTTTACAACGTATTTTTCAATTACTTTTTTATTATCTTTGCTTAAAAATATTCACTAATTTAAAGGTCTGGTTTGTCCTAAAAAATTTAACTTTTGCTTGCATTCTTTTTTATTATTCTAATTTTTTTTTTTTAATTTTTTTATGTAAGAGACTATACTTCTAATATACAAATTATAAAATTATTTATTATCCACCCATGTGTAATATTTTTTTGTGTTTTTTTTGTTTTCGTTTTGTACTGTATGAATTTTGTTATGATTTAATTTGAAAATGTAGCACCAACCCAGATATTACTATACATTCTACGGCTACTTCTAATATACACCATCTAGCCGTGATTCTTAAAATATTTTTTTTTCTTTACTGCATCTAAATTTTCATTCTGCAGATTTTTGTTTTTCCTTTTTTGAATTAATTTAATTTAATAATGAGCCTGCAAACCGACCAGCTTCTAACTCCTCAATTTTTCTTTCGATATCATCATCTTCTTCATCTTCTTCAACAAAATCAACAATTGAATATTTAATTAGATCCCATTTTGTCCAAAATGTAAGGCATTCATTATAAACATCTGAGTCAACTAAATCTTCAAGAAAATATTTTGATTTTGTGAAACGATCTTTCAATTCTTGTAATCTTAAGTTTTCTGGAACTTCAGAAACTCTTCTATTGGCAGGACAAGATTTGTTATTATTATTGTTGTTGTTGCTGTTGGTATTATTACTTTTAATATTATTATTCATAATGCTAAAAGAACGTGGTTTATTGTGATTGTTAGTATTGTTATTAAAATCACTATCATATTCAGTAACTGTTGTGGTGGCAGAAAATTCAGTTTTATAACCTTCATCATCATCAGATGAGTAAGTATTAGAACTTGGTGTATTGACAACAATTTGATTATTGGAAACATTTGATTCATAATCATTTTCCCCATTACCATAACCATAAGCAACATCCTCATCATAAGATGTTGAATCACAATAACGTGCCCAAGCTTCATCAATTGCACCAACTAAATATTCAAAGCAACGAGATCTAGCAATAAAATCTTGTGAAGGGATATTACCACTATGCTTTAAACATTTGTTGTTATTAATATTAAAGTTATTAAAATCATTATTAGTATTAACATTAATTAATGTATTATCACTATTACTATTAATATTTAAATTATTTGTTGTTAAGACATTTGAAGAAGGATTTGGAATGGAGTTAACAACATCAGCAATATTAACAGAATATCTTTTATTATTTAAAACTCCTCTGTTTGAATTGTAATTAAATTTTAAAATATCATTAGTTGATTGTGATCTTTTAATTTCTTTACTATCAAGATTTGATTCATTGAATGAATAAGTATTATTATCATCACTTTCATTTTCATTATCATCATTATCATAATCATCACTATATTGAGCGACAGCTTTTGATAATTTTAAATCAATAGGAGCAAATCTTGTTGATTTAATAATATTTGATTGGAAAACTGATGAATTATTATCAAATTCTTCATCCGCATCATCATCATCATCATCATCATCATTGTTATTAGTAGAATTATTATTACTATAATCATCATCTTCATCAGTGTCATCAGATGAAGAATCATCAAATGAATTTTCCCTTTTAATTTTATGTCTTGAAGATGATTTGTAAGAACATAAAGCTTGAACAGGATTATTATTAGACATAGGCTTAGAAAACATGCATCTCCTTTTGTTGATGGATGTAGGTTGTGGTGGTTGACTCCTTTTCAATGAAATAGACATAATTGTAATATGAAAATAAATTGAAATAGAACAAAACAGTTAAGTAGTCCTAATTAGGAAATTCCGAAAAAATGTAAAATTCTTTAAAAAAAAATATTTAAAAAATGAGAAAATAAAAAAAAATTAATTTTTTATTTTTTGCTATTTTTTTTGGCTATTTTTTGCCCTTGCGTTGTTTTTATTATTAAGTGTATAATAAGAATAAAAGTTTTTGTAAGTTAAAAAAATAGAATATGTTTTTAGTTAAAAAAACAAACAACTATTCAAATATTGATGAATGTATAAGTTGTAGATTTATTATTGGTTATGTAAACCAAGTTAATAATAGCGGTTTGTAAGTAAAATAAAGCCCTGAAACTTGGTTTCGGTGGCAAAAGTGTACTGACAAAGGGGGAGTCAATAGAAAATAAAGAGGGGAAAGGAAGAGCGAACCAGTAAGATACTTAGAAAAGGAAGAAAAAAAAGAGAAGCGGCGGGTCGCAGCTACAAATACATTTTCTCGTACAGCCAAAATAAAGAAAAAAGGCGCGCCGTCGGTCTGAGATTTACACATGCAAGCAATCATTATCCATATTTAACCGCGATTAGAGCGTGTGTAAATTTCATACCGCAAACATTTTGTGGTGCACGGGTTGAATTGCATTACTATTTGACTATTAATAATAAATAAATTTATTAAGAATAACACGTCACACAACTTTTGCTATAATTTCTTCAAGAAAAAAAAAACAGAAAAAGAAAAATTAATTCTTCTACTGAAACTCGTTTACGTAAGCAAAATTCCCAATTACGAAATGATATCATCTTCAATTCCTGGTATTACAAGTTTTTTCCAAGTAACATCTTTTTCAGCAATAAGTTTCCGAATTTTAGATGAAGATACACTCCATTCTTCCTTTGATTCACAGAATTTAATTCTATTCTTCCAATCTTGATTTATATCCAAATCTTCGACGTATTTTTCTTGTTCATGAACATCAAATTTACTTGATGGATCATCTCTTAAGAATACAATAATTTTAGAAGTTTCAAAAAATGATTTCAGTGAATTAAATATTGTATCATTGTAATATTTTTTATCTAAAAATCTAATTAATGTATCAAATCCAAGTAAAAAATAAGTGTCAATATTAAATTCATTAGATTGACTATTATTATTATTATTATTATTATTATTATTATTATTATAATAATTATTATTATAATTATTAACCCATTTTCTAATTAATTCATTTTTATCAACGAATAAACTTGCATTGGTCAAAGCAATACCACATGAAATACCAAGCTCATTACTAACAATTTCACACATTTTATTAACCATATTTAATCTTTTAATATATTCATTTTCAGTAACACTATCTTTATCAGCATTTTTAACACTAAATAAAAGTAATACAGAATTTGTATTAATTGTTGAAATATTTAAATCTTTATTATCCTTACATAATAAAAGTATACTTTGTTTAATCATTGAAAAATGACCTAAATGTGGTGGATTAAATGATGAATCAAGAATAAGTAATCGACGTGAAATAGGTGTTAATAATTTTGTACTGGGTTGATATATTACCTTAAAAGCATCATTTTTTTTCAGGAATTGTCTAATTATATTGGGAATATCAGTCTTGTTCATATTAATAAAAAAACAATCTGTAAAAGTGAAAAAAAGAAAGAGAATTGATATATCTGTTACTAAGACAAGAAAAAATGTTTTTTTGCAACTTGCAACAAAAAATAGATCAAAAAAAAAAAATCTCGAAAAATAAAATAAAAATAAAATATTTTTCTAATCTATTTTAATACTGTAATATATATAATTAATAACTTTTAATAAAATTTATAGTTTATATTGTATTATTGTATATATTAGTTTTTTTTATAAATAAATGTTAAAATAAAAATTTACAAATCCATTAAATAGAATTGAACAATTATTTGGTAGTTTTAAAAACTCTTGACCAATCACTTTCAACATCACCATATTGTAATTCTTGAATCCATTGAAGGAATTGTTTAGTTAAAGGACCAGATTGTTCACCAGGTAATAAAGGAACTTGAATATCTTTACCATTATAACCAATTTCTTTAATTGGAGAAACAACTGCTGCAGTACCTGAACCAAAAGCTTCTAATAATTCACCCTTTTCAGCCTTTTCAGCAATTTCATTAATTGTACAATATCTTTCATTAATAATCCATTCATTAGGATTTAATCTTTCTCTAGCCAATGATAAAATTGAATCTCTTGTAACACCTTCTAAAATTGTACCATCTAATGGAGCTGTAACTAATTCATTTTTACCAGTTTTTGAATCTTTAAATGCAACAAAGAAATTCATTGTACCAACTTCAGTAACATTTTTTTCCGGACCGAATAACCAAAGATTTTGTTGATAACCTCTCTTTGCAGCTTCTAATTGAGGTTTAATACAAGGAGCATAATTTGCACCTAATTTTTTATCACCAACACCACCTGGCCAAGCTCTAGTTGCATAATCTGTTGCTTCTAATTTAACAGCTTTAAAACCAGTTTTATAATAAGGACCAACAGGTGAACAAATAACGAATAAAAGTGCTTCATCAGGAGTATGAACACCTAAACCTGCAGATGTACCAATTAAAGTTGGTCTAATATACATTGAATAACCTTTTTCTGAAGGTATAAATCTATTATCTAATTTTAACAATTCACCAATTAAATTAATAACAGCTTCAGAATCAAAAGTTGGTAAACAAATTCTATCAGCGGATTTATTCATTCTAACCATATTTTTATCAGGTCTAAACATTCTAATATCACCATTTTTATCTTTATAAGCTTTTAAACCTTCAAATAATTCAAATGCATAATGGAAAACACATGATGATGGATCAAGAGCTAATGGACCATAAGGAACAATTTGTGGTGCACCCCAACCAGATTTAAAAGAGAATGGAATTTTAAGCATATGATCAGTAAAAGTTTGACCAAATACTAATTCTTCATTTGGAATTCTTTCCTTTGGAGAAGTAGTTGTAGTAATTGTAAGTTTAGTAGCGTCTAATGGAGCTAAATTTGATGACATTCTATTAAAATTAGATCTTATTGCAATCTTTGAAGATTTAATAACAGAAGCAAACATTTTTTAAAAGGAAAGGAAAGGGAAGGAGAAAGAGAAGGAGAAGGAAAAAGAGAAGGAGAACAAAAAAAAAGGATAGGAAATGATATGATATGAAATCTGGAGAAAGAGAGAAAATATAGAGTATAAATAAAAAAAAACGGAAAAATTAAATTAAATTTACAAAGAGTAATAGTAACATCATAGTAACAATTTTAAATAAAATAAAGGGTATAAGGAGACGAAAAGAGGAGAAAAAGAAGAGAAACACTGTATAAGATCATCAGTATTAACTACAAGATATTAATATTAAATAGTATTAATAGAGTCATCTTCATAATGAAATTTGAAAAATTTGTATACAATAATAATTAATAGTTAATAAATAAATAAAAGACTCACACACACACAGTCTAATGAGTTGTCCACCCCCTATAATAATAATAATAATAAGCTTCCTTAACTGACTCATAATAATTAATACCGGCCCTGTTGTTTCCCGAGAAACTACAAAAAAAACTGAAAAATTAAAATTAGCGCGTAATAATTCTGATCTAATTCTTTATTTAGGCTATCTATCATATAGTATATAGTATATAGTATATGTATATACTATATATAGATTAAACATCTTTACCGTTTTTCCTACTTTTAGCATATTTAGAATCTAATCTTTGTAATCTTTTATCTTTATCTTTATCATTTTGATTCATCCTTTTCAAATCAGGATATAATCCTATTTGATCATTAACAGCACTATTAAAATTATTTTTCTCATTATTATCAAATGCAGATTTAAATAATCCAATTTTATCTTGTTCTAATTTTTCTACCTTTTTCAATTTTTCATTTGAACTTTTAATATCATCATCATCGTCATCAACAACTTTATCTTTAGATTTCTTTTTACCTCTATTACGTTCAATTGCACTATTCTTTTCTAATTTTTCAATTTTTTCCTTTGTAATTTCAAAAATTTTATTTTGTAATAATTCATCATTTAATTCTTTACGACTTTCATTTTTAATTATACTACATTCTTTAATATAATTACCACCTTTAATATTAAATAAATTTGGTGAATTAATTGCAAATAAAAATGATTGCATACCTTGTTCACATGATTTAAATAATATCCAAAATATTGGATAAAAAATTAAATAAATTATTAATCCGAAAATACTACCCATTGATAAAAATCTTCTTGTACTTGGACTTCTAACAATTCCAGGATTAACAATATTAATACGAATTCCACATGGTTGTTTATCAGGTCTTTCGAAATTTTCAAGCCTTCTTTGAAATTCTTTTGCAAATATATTTAATAAAAGTTTTGATGAACCATAAATTTTCCATGGTTTATTAATTGGATAATTTTTATTTTCCCATAATAAATCATTTAAATCAATTTCACCTAAATTTTGTGATAAACATGATGAAACTAATATTCTAACATCTCTATCTGATGGTTGAACTTTTAATGCAGGTTCTAATAATGTTAATAAATGAAAATGACCTAAATAATTAATTGCCATTTGAATTTCAACTCCATCAATTGAATTTGTTCTTAATTTACCAATTGGTAAACTTTCACTTGCTAAACAAATTATACCATCTAATCTACGTGCAGGTGAATTATCTAACCATTTAGTTGCAAATTTTCTAATTGAATAAAGTGATGATAAATCACAATATTCTGCATAAATCATTTCATTATTTGTTGCTTCTCTTAAATCTTCAATATAATTCGTTATCCATATTTTACCACTATTATCTGAATTTTCTCCAATTTGTGATGTTAATAAAATTAATTGTGCACCTTTTAATGCTAAATCATGTACTAATGCAGCTCCAATACCACTTGTACCACCTGTAATAATATAAACTTTACCATGTAATTTCCTTTCCCATGTATTTGATGATCCGTTACTATATAATTTTATAAGAGTTGCTATAATTAAAGGTGGCGTATATTTTTTTATTTGTTCCCAATATGGGATTTCATTTGTTCCTCTAAAAAAAACTGCTCCTAAAAAATCAAGTGGCATTATTTATATTTATTATATTGTTGTTTCCTTCAATATTGACCAAAAACTATTCAAAAAAAAGAATACTATTATTAAATTTAAATGCATGATCTATACAAGCAATAATGAAAAGTTTGATTGATGTATATTGCATATTGCATATCATAAAGTGAAAAATTAACCCAACCACGAAATTGTAAACGACGCGTCGTCATTATGTAAATTATATATCAACTATTTTGAGCTTTATAATGTCTTAAATGTCTAATGTTTAAGTTCTAAGTCTAATTCATTTTTCATATCTCCTTTATTTTTTTTTTATTTTTTTAATTTAATTTTTCATTTTTTTTTTTTTTTTTCAGAATCAAAATATTTTTTTTTTCCTTTTTGATTAATACATTGAAAGGTTGTTTAAATCTATTGAATACTCTGTATAGACATTATTAATAACGTATAAAAGAAAATGGATGAACTGATATATTACAACGCTAAAGGCAATATACAAGATAAAAAACATTCTACTGCGTTCTCATATTTAGCTTCTCTTCATACAACTAAAACTTTCCATCAATATAGACAATCACCATCATCAAATAATGGATCAGTTAATTTATCTATTGGTCATGGTTCACATTTACTTGTTGCACTTCCAGAAAAACCAATAATGCATGTTTATTTATATGGAAAAGAATCTCCTGAACAAATTATTCCATTACCTGAAATTTTAACTTGTTTAACAACTTATAAAGATGTTAATACTCAAAAACCAATATTATTATTAGGTGGTTCAATTTCTGGTAAACTTTATATTTGGTCTTTAAATTCTGGTTTATTATTAACTGTTAAACAAGCACATTATCAACCATTAACACAAATTACTTCATATTCTGGATTTATAGCAACTGGTTCACAAGATTCAAGAATTGTAATTTATACAATTAATTCATTATTTATGAATTTATCTGATAATAATAATAATATTAATGATAAACCATTTGCAATTATTACTGATCATACATTACCAATTACTTCATTAATTTTTAATAAAGGTTTAAATAATGATATTAAATTAATTTCTTCTTCATTAGATTCAACTGTTCGTATTTATTCATTAACATTATCAACAAAAGTTAATTTAATTACAACAATTGTTTCAATTAATCCAATTTCTTCATTAACTATTGATCCTGCATTTCGTTCAATTTATTTAGGTTTAAATAATGGACAAATACGATGTGTTCCATTATTTAAAGCTAATCCAAGAACAAAAGTTATTGAAGCAATCGGTGGATTAGGTAAAATCATTACACTAAAACCTGATATTGATTATATTGATACAATTACATGTCATGTAGATCAAAATAAATCAATTAATGAAGATGTCTCAATTACTCAATTAAAAATTTCATTAGATGGTACATTACTTATTTCAGGTGATAAAAGAGGTTCATTATTTGTAATTGATATTACGACAAAACAAATTAGGAAAAAATTAAAAGAATTAGTTGGTGAAATTACAAATATTGAATTATGGACAATAAAATCTGATGATCCAAAATTTGAAAATATTACAGGTGTTGATAAATCTTTAATGAGATCAATTCCTGTATTAAAAAGATCTATATGTGAACAAAAAGATTTAATAAATGAAACTTTAACAATAAATTTAAAGAATATTTCTCCAATTATTAATGATTCTTGGGATTTACAATCATTCCTAAATACCGTGCAACAAGAAGAAAAGGCATTTACCAATTTTACAAATGTTAATTCTGCAACTGGTGTTAATAATCACAATACATCTGGTGGTTTTGCCATTAATATTGATAGAAAAACTATTAAAGATTTAAAGAAGGAGGTTGAGGATAAAACTACTGCTTATGACGAATTGAAATCTAAATACGATACTTTACTTGCACAATACACTGATACAATTTCCAATCAGTAGAGATGCATTATTAATTTTCTATCGTTTATTTTATATAACCGTTATATAGACGAATTAAAATTGTAATTCTCCATGAATTAATGTAAAACGTTTGAAAAATTAAATCCGATATAAAAAAAGAAGGGATCCACAATCCACAATCAGCGCTTACGCTTAAATTACCGATACACCTTCCTAATCGGGTAATTAATTTGTAATTTGTTAAAAAAAAAAAAAAAAAAAATATAAAGACAGAGCATGAAGCTCAAATTTCAGGATCTTTAACAGACAAGCATATTAATCAAGCTCTACTTTTCATAACCCTAAAAGTATTGACTGAAATTGAAATATTTAGAAATTTTGAAAATTCAACTTCAACCAACAGTAAGGTTTTAAAGCATTATTTTTTTTTCCACATTATTACAAAACAGTTTTTCTTCACCTTTTTCTGCTTCTATTTTGGTCTTGCTCTATTGAACTTTAAACTCTAATTTTTCAAATTAAATTTCGAGGAATTTCTGGTTATTATTGATTGTGCTGATACATAGTGATTGTCCATCCCAATATACATTCTTATTATTCAAAAAAAAAGAATAATTCACTATGACAAGTGATTATAATAATACTTCTTCAAAAGCCGACGACAATATTTCAAGCACAAAATCTTCAATTGATTCAATAGCTGTTGAACAATATAATGGTTATGTTGCTCGATCTAATGCTGATATTTATATTAATGAAATAAACATTATAAATGAAGAAAAAGACGACGATCAAAATTTTGATACAGATTTAGAAAAATATCATACAAATTATTCATTGTCAAAAGAATATATTGATCCTGAACAACGACCTCCAATTTTTACAAGTATGTTTCATGAATACATTTGTATTTTTTTATGTACTTTTGGCCCAGCGGCTGCAAGTATGTCTTCCACGGCTTATCAAACGATGCTTCTTCCACTTTCTGAATATTTCGGAATTCAAGGTGGTAAATTAGTTTGGTCTGTTTCAAGTGTTATGTTAGCAAATGGTGCTTGTTTATTATTAATGGGTGGTATTGCTGATGCTTTTGGTAGAAAAAATGCAATGATTATAGGTTTTTCAATGTATGCAATTTTTTCATTAATTTGTGGTTTTATGCATAATTTTGTTTTACTATGTTTATTTAGAGGTTTGCAAGGTGCAGCTGTTGCTTGTTCTACACCTGCAGCTGCTGGTTTCCTTGGTTCAACTTATAAAAATTCTAAAAGAAAAAATATGGTTATGAGTTGTTTTGGTATTGGTGCTCCAGTTGGTGGTGCTTTGGGATATTTTATTGCTGGTGTTTGTGTTGTTGCCCTTGATTGGAGAGCTGTCCAGTTTTTTTTAACTATTCTATTCGGTATTTTAGCAATACTTGTTATATTCTTTATTCCAAATGATAAAAAAGTTGATATTAAACATTGTAAAAATGTTTTTTTAAATTTAGATTACGGAGGTGCTTTAATTTCATTGACATCATTTACTTTCATTTGTTTCTCTTTAACTAATGTTGATGCAACTGAAAATAGATGGAGAACTCCTTATATTATTGCATTATTAGTTGTTGGTGTTGCCTTGATTCCTGCATTTGCAATTTATGAATTATATATTCCAAAAAATCCATTAATGCCAATGCAACTTTATAAAAATAAAAATTTCTGTTTATGTATGATTATTGCAACTTTTTCATGGCTTCTTTTTCAAGGTATGCTTGGTTATAACTCAGTTTTATATTTTGAAAATATCCGTGGTTATCCAATTATGATTGTTGCATGTTGCTTCTTGACTCAACCAATTGCAGGTACTTTAGTTAACATTTTTGCTGGCTTTACAATGCACAAAATTCCAGGTAAATATTTAATGAGTACTGGTACATTAGGATTTCTTGGTACTGCACTTGTTTGGTCAACAATGTCAATTGATCGAAATTATTTCCTAGGACCTTTTTGGGCTTTCATTTTATCTGTTATTGGTGCTGATTTAATTTATAATATTTCAAATAGAGTTACCTTATCATCATTAGAAAAAAAGTTACAAAGTCGTGGTGCAGGAACTTTTAATACTATTATTCAGCTAAGCGCAGCTGTTGGTCTCGGTATAAATAGCACAATTATTACATCTAAATATCCAGCATATGGTACGCCGCAACAAAACGATGATCCTGCAGGTTTATTGCACGCAATGAAATATTCATTCTATGTTGGTATTGCATTGTCGGGTTCTGCATTCATTTTAACATTGTTTTTAAAAGTTGGTGTTATTGGCATAAACAACAAGGCCGATACTGACGAAAATTCTAAAGCAATCCAAGAGCCTTCGGAATAGCGGTCTTTTTATAGATTTTACATGATGGCATACTCTATATTATTCTTTTTTCTTTTGTAATATTAACAATAAAAAACCTTCTAATTAGCTTCGCATGTAATGAAATTTTAAAATCCATCAATTTATTTCTATACCATGTAAAATCCAGAGTATCAAAAAATGGTTTAGGCACACGCACAAACGCACACCTGATGAAACAAAATATATCATTATTAACTTATCAATCTGCATTATTTTATTGAACAATTATTTTTTTAATGACATTTTAATTTTTTTCTTTCTATCACCTCTAGTTGGCGATAAAGTCCTATTTGATCCACCTTCTCTATTGATATACTGTCTATATTCGGTTTTTTGTCTAAAATTTATACCATAACAATCTGTTCCTTTAACATGTTTATTTTTAGTTGTATTAAATTCAGTAAATCCCATAATTCCGATAATACTATTTTCTTCAAAACTATCATTTTCAGAATTTGTGATTTCGTTGATATTACGTTTTCGTCCAATGATAGGTTCCTTCATATTCTTTTCAGAAATTTTCATTGTTCCTATAACCTGAATCTCTTCCTTTTTTAAATCTGTTCGTATTTTCGTTTCAAGTTTATTTTGTGAGGTAGTTGGTTTAAGAATTTGTGTGGTTTCAGTATCAGTATTGTCATGATTTTGCTGCAATTCTTGTTTCTTCATTTGAACATGTTCTCGGTTTTTTCCTTTTTCATCAATATTATTTCCACTTCCATGTTCAATTCCACGGCCCCGCCCCCTCCCACGACCACTTCCTCTTCCACGACCAGCTTGCACTGTTCTTTGAGTTAAATTTATAGCTACTCTTCTTGCCATATAATTATATTTGTCCTTATAAAAAAAATTAATTCAACAACTCTATAATTATATCATAGTGGTTGATGGTATCATGAATTTTCTTCTATCATTCCTAATATGTTGAAGTTTAATGTTTTGAGTTAGAAAACAAGGCGCGGTAAAAAAATTATTTTTTTTTTCTTTCCCTAAAATATTTTTCATTTAAAGAATCTAATAGTCTTGATGATAATAAGAAATCATAATTAATTGACATTACGAGGTAACAGGAGTCCAATCATTATAATGTCAAATACAGAAACTGAGGTGGGTTTACAGAAGTTAAGTAAGAAACAGCTTAAAGCTTTAAAATTCAAGGCAAAAACATCACTCAATGCTGCAGAAGAGTTGAAAGATTTTGAAGAATCCAAGGAAAATGAAAAGAAACGTAAACTAGAAGAAGAAATTGCTGTAAAAGAAGCAGCTGAAGCAAAAGAAAAAGAGGAGGCTGATGCACCGCCAAAGAAGAAAAGAAAAACAAGAAGAGGTAAAAAAGGTAAAGGTAATAATAAAGACAATGAAAATTCTGGACCAAGATTCATTTTGTTTGTTGGAAATTTACCATTCAAAACTACAGATGAAGATATTAATACGCATTTTAAAAATTGTAAACCAACATCAATTAGATTAAGAACCGATAAGGGATGTGCATTTATTGAATACAAGCATGAAGACCCAAAAGAAAGTAAAAGATTAATGGATATTGCATTACGTTTACATAAAAGTTTATTAGGAGGGAGAAAAATAAACGTTGAGTTAACTGCTGGTGGTGGTGGTAATTCAAAGGATAGAGTTGAAAAGATTAAGGCAAAGAATGAAAAATTAGAACAAGAACGTTTGACTCGATTACAAGCTGAAAAGGATAAGAAAGCTAAAGCAGATGCAGAAAAGGCAAAAGTTGACGGTAAAGAACAAACTGTTGAGGGTGGAGTTCATCCAGATAGGGCTAAAATGTTAGGATTATAAAGGAAAAGAATTTTGAACTATTTTTTAGAAAAATTTTATACTCTGTATTCATGTAGACTAAAATAAAATAAATGAAGAATATCAAAAGAAACAACATATATAAGAGCGTTGAAGTCCGTCCGTAAATTTCAAGTCTTAGCCAACTTTTTGGCTTTAAAAAAAGTCAAATGAAGTGTATTATTTAATGCAAAATTTGGATAATACATTAAATGATGATTATAAAATATATTTTTTAGAGGAATATTAAGGGCATATTAGTTGACAACTGATAGGAATTTTCTAAAACTTTAAATTACAGATTAATAATTTTATAGTTTTTTTTAAAATTTTAAAAGAAATAAATACGTCTAGATATTCTATTAAATTCTAAAGATCAGTGTTTAATCCAGAGGAATAAAGAAAATAAATATAATTAATAATAATGATAATGATGGTAAAAAAAAACGGGAAAATTGAATAAGGATATTTTAAAAAAAAATGATAGTTAAACGTTCAACATTTAACATTCAATATAATAAATATTATAATCTTACAATGTAAATTTAGCATATAAATAAAATAAGCTAAATCAATCAAAGAATGACACACTTTTTGGATTTTTTAATTTTCTTTGCAGGAAGATGAGTCTTTGGAGATTGTTTTGTTTGCTTTTGTAGAGGTTTAACAGATTGTTTAGTAGCTGAAGTAGTATTATTATTATTAGCAGTTCCTGATGGTAAATTTGTATCTTCCTTAGTAAATTCTTCAGGTGATTCTTCTTCAGGTGCAATAACTGACTTAATTGCACAATCGAAAACTTCTCTAACACCTTTTTGAGATGCAGCTGAACATTCTAAATAATTAACAATACCTAGAGATTTTGCTAATTGAGCTGCTTCTTGTTCAGAAATTGGTTTAAAACCTTGTTCATCTAATTCATCTAATACATGAGGATCATCTCTTAAATCTATTTTAGTACCAATTAAAAGAATTTTTGTATCCTTTGGAGAATGATGTCTAATTTCAGGTATCCATTTACTTGAAACATTTTGAAATGATGAAGGTTCAACCACAGAGAAACAAATAAGGAAAATATCTGTTTGAGTATAAGATAATGGTCTTAATCTATCATATTCTTCTTGACCTGCAGTATCCCAAAGGTTAATTGTAACTTTTTCATCACCAACCATAACATTTGCGGAATAATTATCGAAAACCGTTGGAACATAATCTTCAGGAAATTGATTAGTTGTATAAGAGATCAAAAGAGAGGTTTTACCAACTGCACCATCACCTACAACAACACATTTAATGGACTTCATATTTCTGGACCGGTGATTTATAATTTGTTAATTACTGATTTGTAATTATATATATATAGTTCAATAAAATATATACAAAAAACCCTATAATATACATATGCACACAAACCCAAAACGAAGTGGATCAAAGCAAATTTGTAGGGTGGCCTTACTTTTTTTTTCTTTTTTTCTTTTTTTCTTTTTTTCTTTTTTTATGTTAACAATTTCCCTTTTAGGAAATCGCGCATTGCTTACGTAAAAAGAATATAATTTTTCAACTTCTTTTTTTATTTATTGTATATGCATGATTAATTAATATCATGAATCATTAATCAGTGTAATAAATATTAGACAATGTTTTCCATATCTTTATTAACCATAAAATAAAGCATTAAAATAGCATGTTTAGACTTAGTTACGATTATCCTACAGTGGAGAATACCGAACTTTTATCAACTTATTCACGTACGTCTCCACAATTATATTCATCAATTGCAACAAGTGACAAATATTTATTGAGATATGCATCAAATACTTGGAATATTCAATTCCCAAATTGTGTTTTCCATCCAGAATTAAACGCTATACGAATAATTACATCATTTGAATCAAATACTGGATCCATCATATTCGATATTCCATATCAATCACTTGGAATGTTAGGATTTCAACAATACCCTGATCCAACATCAAATACTATAACATTAGAATGTTTATGTGAAATTTATTTTCTTGCTGAAACAATATTAATACGATTACCAACTACAATACCATTAAGGCAAATATATAATGAATTACCAGATGATGGATTAACTTTTATAATACCATATTTAAATATTAAAGAAAATAAAATTAAAGATAATCTGACAAAATTATCTTTAAATTTTATAAATAATAATGAAATTATAATTTATCCATTACAAAGATTCCCACCTCAACCACTTGCACAAGGTATTTTCCAAATTTCTTCAAATTTAACACCTTTACAATCATTACAATTGGTAAATGATGCAATTATTCAAGGCACAGAATTATCTAAGGATATGAGTAAATATTTAACTAATATGAAAAATAATTTATTAACACCTATTTCATCATTATCTTCGAGATCGATTACACCACCACCAACTTCAAATTATAAACAAGCATTTAACGATATACCTGAAATAATGGATACTATACCTGATATGGGGATTACATTATCACAATCAGGACAAGGTGATGACGATGAATATTCATTTGATTTCAACAATAATAATCATTGTTCTTCTAATCTGAAATTAGAAACTATGGGTGGAATGCATGTTGAAATGATTGGTGGATTTAATTCTGTTGGTGTTAAAAGGTCAAGAAGGGAATCTGATGATACAATTACCAATATTCCATCCAAACTTTCACCAAGACAGAAAAAATCTTAAACAAAAAATCAAAGTTTAAAATTAAATTATATATAGGTATTATTATTTGTGATTTTTTTTTATAAAAAATTTATAAAGTAAAGAATTAATTAATGACGTTATGTTATGTTATGTTGTGTTGTGTTAAACAAATTTCTTAATTTGAAATACATTTGAAAAAATAAATGATATTCAAAAATTTAATTTTTTTTTTATTTTATTAACGAATGTCATATTTCATCATTAATATAAACACATTCAAATTCATTTGTAAATCCATTAAAATTTGTAGCTGCAGCATTTGTATAAGAACCTGCATTTTTAAATGCTATCCAATCACCGCAGTTAACATGATGAGATAATTCGCATTTTGATTTAATACAATCCAATCCATCACAAGTTGGACCCCAAATTGAATATTGATTTTCATTTTGAGAAATTGGTTTTTGTTCAAAAACATATTTACCATTTGAAGTAACAACCAATGGTTCAACATCTTGATGATCATATAAAATACAATTCAAATTACCATATAATCCATCATTTAAATAAACTCTAACTTTATTATTATTTAATTCATGACGAACTCCAATAACATTAGTTGCAAGTGTAAAACAAGAAGCTGATAAAAATCTACCTAGTTCAGATATAACTTTTAATTGACCTGAACTAATTAAATCACCAAAATTTAACATTAATTGTTTATTTAAAATTTTGGCAGGTTCAATAAAACTTTCTTTACTAAAACCACCACCGACATCTAAAATATCACAATTATTTAATTGTTTTGAATTAATATAATCCCATAAAATTTTTGAATCATTAACAGCTTTAATTAAAGTATTTGAATCTTTAAAACCTGATCCTACATGAAATGCAATACCACGAATATTAATATTTTCAGAAATACATTTATCAACAATTTTAGTAGAATATGATAAATCAGCACCAAATTTAACACTTAATGGACATGTAGCAGTTGAATCATCAGTTTTAATTCTAATTAAAACATTCATTTTACCATTTGTAAAATTAGAAATTTTATCAATTTCTTCTAATGAATCAACAGTTGTTAAATTAATATTATTTGAATTTGCAAATTTTAAATGAGAAATTTGTTTAATAGGATTTGCAAAAATTAAATTTTCTGTATTTGGTAATAAATTTAATTCATTATAAGCATTTAAAACTATTTTAATTTCATTTAATGATGCACAATCAAATCCAAAATTACCATTAAGAATTAAATATT
Organism: Pichia sp. yHKS168; assembly: GCA_030571145.1. NCBI lineage: Eukaryota > Fungi > Ascomycota > Pichiomycetes > Pichiales > Pichiaceae > Pichia > Pichia sp. yHKS168. The sequence goes on along the minus strand of JAJLXI010000004.1, from coordinate 90,734 downwards.
TAATAAATTCATAATTTGGATTACATTTAACAGCATAATAAGGTTTAATAAATGGTAATTCTTGTAACCATAAATTTAATTGATTTTTTAATTCATTAAAATCACAAATATAAAATGGTGGATTTTCAATATTAAAATTATTTGATAAATTATTATTATTAATTTTATTTATTTTTTCATAAATTGCTTCATCAACAGAAGTTGGTAAAATATCTCTAATTGATTCAACAGAATCATTTGGTGTTAATGGAAATGGTGGTATAATTGATGTTTTGGTTGCAGGTACAGCCATATTAATCATAGTTGATTGTGTAGCTGGTATCATTTTAAATTTGGATGCAAGTGATTTAAACATTCAATTTATGACTAAAGATTGTGAAAAAAAACAAAATTATAAATAAAGATTATAAACAAAAATAAGAATAAGAAAAAAAAAAGGAAGACAGTAAAATGAAAGCAAATATATAGAGTTTCCTTGTCTTTCTTATGATAAACCAAAAGACCAGTTTAATCAAATATAATTAAGCAATTCCCAATTGAAAGCAAATATAAAATTTTTAAATAAATTTTCAGAATTTTGTAAAAAAATTTTCAATTTTCATATATGCATATATAATAATAATATATTGTAACTTCTAACTATAGAAGTCCAAATTTCGAAATCTAGACCATGCTCAGAACCGCAGGAGAAGCCGAGCGGAAAACATTTATTGTTTATAGCGTATATAGCTACAATATCTAAGAACTATAGAAAAACTAATATCAACACTTACAATCAAATACAATCCACTAGCTATCAGCAGTTACAATTTGGTGAAGTTCCTAGATATATAAACTGCAATATTCATGTTGCCAAACATATAGTAAAGGTTAAGGCCCTAAGCCCTAACTTATTATGTACGCATTAAATAAGTTAAAGCCAACAGTGCTCAATTTGGTACTATGAGCGTTTCTGATAGTGCACCGCGGCAAACAATTTTATTATTAATTTATTAAATATTAAATATTAAATATATTGTGGCCGTGAAATTTGACTTGACATTTCAAATTGTTTATATTTGTTTGTGTTTTTAATTTAAGTTTGCGATTTTATGTGTATAACTGTGCGATATATAGGTATAAAAGAAGGTAAAAAGTAAAAAGAAAAAAAGATAAGATAAAATAAAATAAAATAAAATGAAATAAAATAAAATAGAGTAAAATGAAATAAAGTAAAATAGAGTAAAATAAAATAACATAGAAGTTTGAAAAAATACGATAAATAACTTAACATGATGTAAAACCAAATAAAATAAAAATAAAACAGAAAATTGTTGAGTGCAAAATACCAATTAATGAATTTCTTATTTCAAAACCTCCATAGCATGATCACAGTCTAAGCATCTATAACACATTTCTTGACCTTTAACAATACCTACTTCATTATAAACATCTAACATAACCTTACCACGTTTAAGCATTAATGCCCATTCACTCTTTGATGGAATTTTTAAGCAATTAGGATTGTAACATCTTGCCTTGGTCTTTCTGTATCTTAATCCGCATGAGTTACATAATTGACCATCATCTGGTGACCATGATGGTCTCCAACATGGTGAACTGGTTGAATGACATGACATACATTTCTTTGAAGTACGTTGAAAATATGTATTATTATTATTATTATTGTTACTAGTATTTGAAATATGGCTGTGCTTCTGTGTATTACTAGTATTGTTAATGTGTTTATGAATATATGGTTGTGCTTTTATTGGAATAATTGATAAAACTGCTTCCTTAGGATTTAATAAAGTATAATGATGATGATTAATATTATTAATTTCATTATTTCCAAATTCATGTTGAACATCAGATTTCCTTCTTTTTGGTGTACTTTGTATAGACGCTGGTGCTTCAGCAGTCTTTGTGCTTTCAATTGATACGCTTCTTGAAGAATTTTCTGATGATGTTCTGCTTCTTGTTCTATATCTATATTCTGTAGTCATTTGGATTTTAGTTGACACAGTATTATTATTAGATAAAGATTTAATTGATGAACTGGATGATTTTCTACTTGATTTTCTACTTGACTTGCTACTGGATGATGTTGATGTTGATGATGCTTTTTTATTTTTGTTAACAGAATGAGAGTTCCTTCTAGTTTTATGGACTTTTAATGGCTGTGTTTTAAACTTGGTTTGAAATTTTTTAAAATTTTCAAAATTTGGATTTATTATATTAGTATTTTTATCATCGTTATATGAATTTATGTCATTAACTTCCTTATTCAAAGCATCAAACGCATTTGCACCTACTGAAAAACTAGTTACAGAATTATTTTTTTGTTGATTTATTGGTGTTTGATTTGAATTAATTTGTTGTTGAGTATAATTTATTGGATGATATACTGTTGGTTGATTTGAATACGGCACATAATCAAGCTTATAATTTATTAAACTTGTGTTATTATAATTAGAATATTGTTGATTATTGTAATTTTGGTGAATTAAATTTTGACTTTGAGTTTTAATTTTTTCATGTTGAGAAATATAAGTAAATTTTTGACCAGTTCTAATTTCTTTTCCATTGTAAAATTCAGTTGAATTTTTATCTAATGAAATACCCATTATATTTGGATCTTTATACTGATCAATTTCAAAGGCTGATAAACCGCTTGGATGAATTGTTGATTTGTCGATTGGAGTGAGTTTAAAAATTTCATTAATTGATGGCAATTTAATATTTTTTGATTCATGCAATGGAAATGTTGCTTTTCTTTTAATACATTCATCTTTATGTTTTATGGATAATAAAATTCTGGCTTCTTCTTCTATATTTATATTTGAATTCAAATTTGACTTGGAATTTATATCTTTATTAATACTTGGATAAGTTAATCCTTGATTAACATTATCATTCATTAAATTAAAAGATGGAAAAATATCTCTATTATAAATTGATGGAATATTGGATGATGTCTCTTTGATTGTTTTCATTGCAGTTGCATTATAACGTTCAGATAAAACATTATAATCTTTTATTGCTTTATTATATTCATGTCTAACTTTTTCATTGCATGCATTTCTCCATGTTTTTAATTTTAAATTACCATCACTTTTACCAATTGCACTACCTGCGATATTAAATGGATAACAAGTATCAGGATATAGATACATAAATTCATTACCTGGATTAATTTTATTTAATTGAACAGTTGGTAAATTAATTGAAATATTTGATATTTTTGGTGATCCATCAACTGATTGAGGTGGTGTAACATCAACATCAAAATTTGTTGAATGTGAGTAAAATTCTGGACTTGTAACTGAATAATCGAAATTATTATTCAATGAAATTTTATTGATGTTATGATTATTGTTATTATTACTAGGAATAAGTAAATTATGTTGCTTAAAAGATGGTGTTTTGGGAGTTTCATAAATTGCATCTGTATTGATTGGTGATGATGGAGCTGTCTTAAATTTTTTATGAGATCTTGGAGGTGTAATCAATGATCCAGAATTACTGTTTGATCTAATTGGTGTAGTAATTTCAAATTCTTCATTAAATTTTCTCTTACGATCAATAATTGGGGTTGAAATTGGATTTGGAGATGTTGGATAAGTTCTAGGCATTTTTGATAAATTAATTAAATTTTGATTATTATCCATCAAATTATAAGATTCAATAAATGGGTTTGCTTGTTGTAAATTTAAAGTTAACATTTGAAATTAAAGGAAAGAAAATTTTTTGATGGATAATAGAAAAAAATATTTTGTGGAATTATAATGATAAAATGTCTGTATTTGAAGTGCAAAAAATAACAGTATATGAAGTTTACTTAACGAATTGTATACTTGAATGATAATTATTGAAAGTTATTATATCAATAAATTAATCTTGATTTCAAACGAATGTTTTAGGCTTAACGAGTGTGAGTTTCTGTTTCAGTTGTATCCACAGAACAGTACTTATTGTTATATTTTGTATCTTTATTATAAAAATGTGTTTAATAGATATTCAAAGGAAAACAAAATTAAGCAGAGCAAAATAAAACAGAATAAAGTAGAATAAAACAGAACAGAATAGAACGGAAAGAACAGAAAGAAAAGAAAAGAGAAAGCAAAGAGGAAACTGTTAAACTAACCAGAAAGGGGATAGTATTGTGGATATAGAATTTTTTTAGATCAGCACATACAAGTGGCTGGAAATAAACAATAAAATCAAAATAAAGCATCACCGAATACTAGTATGAAAGATTTAAGAACAATAATATTTTACACTTAAACAATAGAATCAAAACAAGTAAATTACCCTTTTGGGCTTAATTGACTTTTTTTTCAAGGAAATTTACAATACTTCTATTTTCTTTGATTTTTCTTACATTTCTTCCCTAATTGTTTTTCTTTTATCTAATTATTGACAGGGTTACAAGCTCTACATATCATTTATCATATTTAATAGTTTTGTGTTAAATAGGACATAGTTAAAGCCCAATTAACATAGAAAAAACCAGCATAAAAAGAAGCGATAAAAACACCCTCGGGGCTGGTTAACTGCCTATTTAGGAAAAAAATAAATAAATCCAATTATGCTACCGAAAAGGGTTGACATATTGCGTGCGAACTGGATATAATATGCTGGTTTACCTGCTAGAGTAAAATGTAAACAAACCACTAAAACAAGTACAAAAGTAAGAAGTGAAACCCCGTATAGAAACTTTCTACAAATCTATTTAAATGAGTAATTGTCAATAATACAGTTTACCTTTGAATATTCTACTTATTTTATACATAACGAAAGCAATCGTTCAGTCCATATAGATTTGTTTGCGACCTTCTTTTTAATAGCACAAATCATAATAATAATATGGTGTTCTAGATTCGGTATATATCTCGATTTCTGATTCGTATGAATACTCAGACGAAGCATCTAGTTGGAGCACTTTTAGAATCTTGTAAATTATATTTAAATAAAAAATTATAGTAAGAGTTTTAGAGTGCGAATACTGTAAACTTATATTATGATTCAGTATTTTAGTAACATGGGAACAATTTTCATAGAAAAGAACGATTTTTTTAGCGATACAAGCTAGTTTTTGTGTGTGTAATATATTTTTTTCAAAAAGCAAAAAAAAAAAAGAATAGACAGAAATTCTTGGAAGTGTTCTCTGGATATTTAAGAACAAATGAGCTGGTTGCGATTTAAGATATTCTTCTTTATATTTAATCTCTTCTTCGGTTTGCGGGTTTTCCACACGTTTGAAATATTTTCCATATGGGTATTCATTTTCTATTCCGGTGTGTGGTGATCTATTGTAAATCTGTGCTGCATATTCAAACGATTCTTTGATGTATAGTTCTTGATATAAATCTGGCAGATGACACGTTAGCATACTCTGTAGGTTCTTCAGTGTTTGAACGGCTCTTTATGCAATTCCATTATATTCTTTATTGCCTGTTGGTGCAACGTCTAATGTTGGTGCATAAGAGACTTCTTTTGGTTCTACATCCCAGTTCGCAGTGATCTCAAATCTTGGACCTTTAAATTCACTTCCTTTGTCGGTGGTTATTTTTCTTGGTCGGTTTACACGGATAGATGTTTCAGCATCAATGTATTAAGCAACTCTATCTCTAACCTTCCAGAGGGGGTGACATCATGTGGAGAGAGGGGATGAACATTGATGATTATCTATATAAATTGATTAAGTTTATTAATAATTCCAATCTCAATGACTTCGTTAAAGAGACAATGGTTAAATACCTAAGAGTATCTCACATAGCTGATCTTTCATCTGTCATTATTGAAAACGAATACGCTGATATCAATGTTGATGGTAACAGGGGAATTCTTATTACAAATAAGGCCGACCTAATCAAAAATGTTGGTCATGATCTCGGAAACTGTTTTGAATATACCCATTTTAATAAGGTACTCAAAACAGTCTGTAATTATACAGCCAGCACTCCATTGGTTAAGCAAGTTTTCGAATTCTTAGAGACCTCGGAGAAAATTAAGAAGATTGATCAATTGAAATTGGCTGCCAAATTATTTATTTCAAAAAATATCTCAATTTCAAATGGAGAGCTGCAGCTCAATGATAGAACTGGCAAATTGTTGGAAATTATTACAGGTAGAATGTTACTCAACGATAACAAGACCATGTTTCATCATTCATTCGATGATTTAATAGCCAGTTACTCTAATCAAGTTGACAATTGGAAGGAGAATAAAATCAAAGTTAATGATTCGGTTTTTGTAGCTCTCTCATGGGGATTTCATTATTCAGAAGCTATTCCGGTGAAACACCGTGTTAAAGTTATTGCTGTATTAACAGCTGCAATCAACAAGGCCGTTACCAATGCTACTGACTTTGATATTACTCAACTTAAGAAGTTTTGTGAGGACAATGTACCAGAAGGTGTTGAGTTGGAGAAAGGTGAGTATATTCACTGCAGAACTTTCCATGAGATTATTCAAGAAGCGAAGGATGGTCTCAAGAGACGTAGATCAGAAGAAACATCCAATACTAAACCGAATAAAATCAATGAAAAAGGGAATCAACAAACTTCTAAACAACCTAAGTAACGGTATAAAAGTACTGCATTCAAGTGTAATATATAAGAAGAAGAGGTTGTTGAACTATCAAGTAGTGAAAAAGTCTTCACCAACGTCGAAACGTCGAGTTGGTGGAAAGACTTGCGTCGATCGACCTGAGAATTAGAACTTCTCATATCCATTAAGGTGGTTGATCAATCCTATCTTAACAGAAATTATCCTAAAAGGAAAAAGCGAGATCAACTTCTATATTTGGCAATAAAAAATCTTATCGGTTGTTAAAAATTCCGAAAGTACTATTATTGCTCAGTTCAGCATAAAATTCAATGCTTAGCATAATAACACCACTAATTCTTACAATAAACATCGATTTTTTATAATAAAACCAAGTTATTTTATTAATAATATGTTAAGCATTGATTTAAATGGTCCCACAATATCCGAGTAAATAAGTTATTCCTATAATCGATAAGACTAACGAGAATTGATTGCAATTTATTTTTTGCTATCAGATACACTATAAATCAATACTTTATAATTTTTAACCCCCGAGGACCCTCAAAGATATCCGAATCACATACCTAAAAAAGAAAACCTTCGAGTTATCCGATACTTTGATAAGGATAAATCAACCTAGTAATTAAAGAAGATCTCAGTTAGTATATTTTCCTCGGTTCCTTAATTGGGTTAACTTTCGGCGAGATAACAGGGATGAACAATCATAACCCTCCTGATTCAAAATATGTTTTCGACTCTATCTTTGCTAACTTCTGAATATGTTACATTAAATATGAAGATTTTGTAGATAAGAAACATGAACTTATTTTATCTATAAGAATTTTAAACATATATAAACACCCTTGATGTACGATTTATAACCCTTTAAAACTTAAATGTCTATCTATCCAAAGTTAAAATAACTAAATAATATTTTTAAACAAGGTCATTAGGCAAGTATAATAACTATGATTGAACTAAGAGACACTGAGAAGCAACAAAGCCAAGAAAGTATTACAAAGAATGATGCAATTGTTGATGTTGATGTTGAAATCGAAACCACAAATACTTCTGATTCACATTATCATAATCATTTAGATATTAAAAATGCTGACGGTGCAGAAGGTTTAGATTATTTACAAGAAGCCACAGATCTCAGTCAAGAAGAAATTGATGCTCTTGATAAAAAGGTTAGACGTAAAATTGATTGTTGGATTATGCCAATTATTTGTTTTACTTATACGTTACAATTTTTAGATAAATTATCATTAAATTATGCAGCTGCTTATACATTAATTCCAGATTTAGGTTTACATGGTCAAAGATATAGTTGGGTTGCTGCAATTTTTAACTTTGGTTATATTGCTGGTGCAATCCCTGCAAATTATTTAATTCAAAAATTTCCAGTTGCAAAATTTACAGGTGTTATGATCTTTTTATGGGCAATTTTATTAATTGCTCATATTGGTGCAACAAATTATGCTGGTATTTTAGTTCTTAGATTTTTATTAGGAGTTTTAGAAAGTTGCATTTCACCATCTTGTATGGCACTTAATGTTAGTTTTTATAAAAAATCAGAACAACCTTTGAGAATGTGTTGCTTTTTATCATTCAATGGTATTGCAACAATGTTAGGTGCTTTATTATCATGGGGTTTAGGTCATGCAACTCATAGTAGTTTAAAACCATGGAAATTAATTTTTTTAACCATTGGTTTAATCAATTTAGTTTGGTCAGCAATTTTCCTTTTATTGTGTCCTGATACTCCAATGAATGCAAGATTTTTAAATGATAAAGAAAAATTGGTTGCTGTTAAAAGAGTTTCAGAAAACATGATGGGTATTAAAAATACTAAATATAAAAGAGATCAAATCAAAGAAGCATTTTTAGATTATAAAACTCTTATTTATGTTTTAATTGGTTTAGCTTGTGGTGTTATTAATGGTGGTTCGTCAAATTTCCAATCTGCACTTATTAAAGGTTTTGGATTCAGTTCAACTCAATCAACGGTTTTACAAATGCCAACAGGTGCAATTGAATTTTCAGTTATCTTTACAGCTGGTATTATTGCAGTTTTAGTTAAAAATACTAGATGTATCATATTTTGTTTACTTTGTATTCCAAGTTTAGCTGGTCTAATTGGTATTGCAACAATTCCTTTGGAACATAAATGGGCTCTTGTTGGATGTGCTTGGTTACAATATCTTATTGGTGGACCAGTTATTTTATCGTGGATTTTCTTAACCGCTAATGTTGCAGGTTCAACAAAGAAAACTATCAGTAATGGTCTTTGGTTTACATTTTACGCCACTGGTAATATTATTGGTGCAAATATTTTCTATGCATACCAAAAACCAAGATATCACAGTGGTATTATCGGTCTAGCAATTTCCTATGGTGGAATGATTTTAATTGGTATAATTTATAGATTATGTTTGATGTGGGAAAACAACAAAAGGGATAAATTATACGGTAAGCCAACTCCTGAATCTGAGGCGGACGCAATTTTGAAAGGTTTCGAAGATTATACTGATAAACAAAACCATGGTTTTAGATATTCTTTATAGTAGTTTTATATTTTGATAATTTAATATTTAATAAGTTTAGTTAATGATACTAGTCTTCATTTTGCTGTATGAGAAACCAAACCTCGGTCTTCTGATCGATGCTAACAAAACGGAAAATGGTAAATGTGTAAATGTCAAATGCGAAATATGAAATGCAAACTTTTGAAAAATTAAATTATAGACATTAATTTTTTTTTTTTTAATTTTTTTGGTTTTTAACATTTAAAATGAATAACAAACACCTTTTGTCATACCAATTTTTTAATTAAAAAAGATCCATTTTTTAAAGTAACGGACCCACTATGTCGCATAACAGCTCATCATTTTTTGATGACTCATTTAATACTTCTAAAATTAAGAAAAATACTTCATATGTAGGGAACACGTCACAATTTGCGAATGATACTGAATTTAATACGTCAATTCATAAGTTACCAGTTCATGAAATAACTCCATATATGCCAATTAAATCACTGATTGATTCACCTTTTAAGGCATCACAACATAATCATTTACTAGATAGAAGTAATATATCAAATTCGGAAAGTTTAAATAATATAAATGATGCAAATTCTTTATTGAAATTAAAAATAAAAGCACACCAGCAACAATTTCAAGATAATTTAAATAAAATAAACAATCCAAATACAGAATTTAAAACTGTACGTGATGAAATTAATACAGATACGTATTTACATTCTGCATTTAAATCACGCAGAACAACATCAGATAAAGTCAACAAATTGACACATTTAAAAAATATTGGTGACAAAGATCAAAAATTTAAACCTAATATTAATGTTAATAAAAGCTCGGGTACTAGTACACAAGATTTAAACAACCCATATGTTTTGAAAGCTTTAGGTAGAATTGTAAATAAAGAATATGAATTACGAAAATTATTATACATTGTTTTATTATTTTTCATTTATAGATTTGCAAGATCAATTATAAGATTATTTGTTTATACAAATCCACTGGTTGCAAAATATTGCAATAGTTCTGCTAATACGATTTATCAACTAGGAGATCAAATGGATAATTTTATAATTAGTGACTCAATAATAAAAGTTTCTAATTTATTTAAATTTGAAAATGTTTTAAAATTTGGGAGTTATGTTGAATACATTTTAAGTTTGTTATTAATTTTGACATTTAGCACATCCCTTTATAGATTGTTGAAGCCACAAGATAAATGTTTAGATTTACCGTTGACTAAAGGTCAAAGAAAAATTTTAGGATTAGTTTCAGAAAAAGAAAGAATTCATGATGAGAATGAAGATGATGAAGATGATACTACTGAAGAAATTATGAAAAAATTATTATCATCATCACCACAGCGGATTGAACAACCTACTAGAGTAGTTGTTCCTGAATCGATTGATGATGTTATGGGATCATTAAATGGATTGGTTATTAATAAAGGTAATAATAACGAAAATAATGGTAATATGACATGGAGTGCAGGTATGTTTCAGCAACAAGGTTTTGGAAGTAGAAGTGGAAATGGATTTACTGGATCAAATGATTTAAAGCAACGATTAAGTCAGAAAAAAACTGATTTTGGTGTTGATTATCAGAATGATGATAATAGAAGAAGAGATTTTGTTACACCTAGTAATAAATATTTGTATGGGGTTAGTCAAGAATTAAAGAACGATTCTTTCAACAATGCAAATGCAAGTTTCTATTAAGTTTTAATTAAGAATAAAACAAAGTTTTGAAAAGTTACTGAATGATATGCTACAAGATGTCTACAATCGCCTTTTTCATAATCATTATACATGATTATTATCTCTAAACAAAAAACAAGAATTCTAAGAAAGGAATACATTCCTGATCCGTTTCTCCGGAATTTGGATAGTTTAATCGATACCTAAAATTAAGATATATAATGTATTAAGTTTTATAAGTTACAGTGTTACCTCTAAAAATTCAACATTTAGGTTAATTAATTATTCTCATTTCATTTTAGCTTTTGATTTTTATTATACTTGATAATTGGCGTAATTAATAACCATTGTAATTAGTTCTGAAGACTCAATATTATTGAGCCATTAAGCTTTTGATTTTGTTCCAAATATTAAGCTTTCAGTTGGAAAACAAATAAATTAGTGCTGAAATGGTTTGAACTTACTTACTTACATTGCTAAGCTTGTAAAAGCAGGAAGTGGATTTAATTCATCGATAATTTTCTAAAAATTTTAATCCAATTTACATCATATACATTAGTTAATCAAACGTAATTGGACTAGAAATGAAATAAAATGGAATACAGTCTATGTTTTTAAATATGAAAATCTAAATTCTAATATAAATTAAGAAACAAATCATCTAGTTTGTTCATTATCTAAAGGCCAATAACCAGGGAAAAGATAATGCATTTTCTTTAAAACATTTCTATCTCTGCCAGATTCTGAAGTTGAAACTGCCATCTTCATTGTACCTTGAAGGTCATTTCCAATAGAACCTGCTTTAATTAAAGGTTCTAAAACTTCAATTAATTTTTCAGAAATAATATGAGCATTTTTTGAATTTGCCATTAAATTACCAACAACAGTTTCAACAGTAACCGGTTCAGCATCTTCTCTCCATGCGTCATAATCAGTTGACATACAAATCATTTGATAAGAAATTTCAGCTTCTCTTGCTAATTTTGATTCAGGTACACAAGACATATTAATAACTGAAGCGCCCCAAGATTTATATAATTTTGATTCAGCTCTTGTTGAGAATGCAGGACCTTCCATACAAATTAATGTTAAATCTTCACCATTATCAGTTGATTTTGCATGTAATCTATGTTTACCATCAGCTATACCATTTTCATTAACTAAACAATCATTACAAGAATCAGCAACAATTTTACCAATTTTATTATCAAATGGATCACCAAAACCTGCATGAGCAACAAAACCTTTTTCAAAAAAAGTTGATTTTCTAATACCTTTAGTTCTATCAATAATTTGATTTGGGATAACAAAATCACGTGGACGAATATGTTCTTGTAAAGAACCAACAGCTGAAAAGGCAATAATAATTTTAACACCAAGAGATTTTAAAGCTGCAATATTTGCTTGATTAGGAACATCTGATGGTAATAAATCATGAGTTGGACCATGTCTTGCTAAGAAAGCAATTGGTAAACCAGTTGCAGTTTTTGAAATAGTTATTGGTGATGATGGATGTCCCCAAGGTGTAGAAATTGTAAGTTTTGCAACTGGAACAAGTGAATCAAGTTTGTAAAGACCAGTTCCACCGATAATGGCAAGGGGAACTGGTTCATCAAATGTATGTGGAAGAGACATAGCTGGTGGTTAACTAGCAAAATATATTTAAAGAAATGATTAAAACAAAAAGAAAGTTGTAAATTAAATAATGCTAACAATTTATATATAATCTTTCTCCAAAGTATGGCTTTTTTTTTTGTGATTTTTCACATTCAGACTTGATCTCTAATATATAATATATTATGTTATGCTTATGCATCATAAATAATAAATAATTTATTATGTTCCTCTTTCGCACTGGAAAAACTCTTCTGGTGTTTTAAACGGTATCCCCACGTTGGCTGCAAATGCGCGATCTGAGTCGCTGAAATCACCCTTGCGACCTGCGGCATCCCCTACAAATACAGATGTTCCTAGTGAAATATTCCCCCATAGAGCCAAGTCTTGCACTAACTGAACATGCATTCCCACTCCAGGTTTCCTAAATAAAGCGTGAGTCTCTGCAAGGCTACCTTCTCCTGCGCGAGTAGCGGCGGCACTATTTTTTGTAGCGGCGTAGACAGCTACTGGGTGTTGAACTAATTCTTTAGAGGATATTACCTGATGCAGACGCTCTATAAGATTATGTAAAGATTTAGAAGGTTTTGCAGATGTCCCACTGGTATTAGTAACTCCACCTTGATTGGTAAAAATCGCAATAATACGTACAGTGTCTTTATTAGGAGTATCTTTGATCCATTGATCAATCGCAGCAGGAACTTTTGTAGACCACCATTGCCAATCTGTGGGAGAAGTTGCAAACTTCCCACCACTACAGGTGCGCACAAGAGTATCATCGAGGTCAAAAGCGGCAATTTCAATTATTTGTGAGGATTTTTTAGAAGATTCAGTGGGAAGAAGCAATTGTTGGAGCGCCGGTGAGTGATAACGTAGGCAGTGGGTCCCCAGGGAAACAAAAGAGTGTTTTAAAGTGATCATTTTCGTTGGTTTAGAAGGTTTGGAAGACTTGTGGGAAGAATAGGTTGCTTTGGCTAGTTTTGCCATGATTGTCAATTGATTCTACGTTAATGTAGAAATATGTATATAAATAATTGTTCAATGGAATTCTGTTCAATTCTAAGACTAAAAAAATGAAAAACAAGAAGGAGAGGAAAAGCACATCAAAGGATCAGAGAATAATTAATAAACGCCAAATACAAAAATTAAAAAATTATAAAATGCATGTATTATTTCAATAAAAGATATGATAGAGCTTTTCGAATTTTTTGTTCCTCTTGGTATAGAACTCTTTTCCTAACAATATTGACTGTTGTAGTAGAATAATAGCATCTCTAATTGCCAGGCATTTTATAATACTCATTTACAACATTTATGGTGTAATTTTGCCATTAATTAGAAATTATATTAAACGATATTAAATTAATTCAAAATCTACGAACTAAAACGTAAAAAAAGAACAAACATTAAGAATTTGATATTTTAACATTTTTTTAAAAAAAAAATTTACTATAAATATATATATACATGACACACGGTATTTATTCAGACATAACTAATAAACTCTACATAATAATTCAGCATCAACATGTTTCTTGATAGCTTCATGTAAATTTATCACTTCTTTTGTACCCTTTGGTCTAACGAAAACAATTTCACCTGGCATTAAAGGTTTAACAAATCTAAATCTATTACCAGATGCAAAATCTTTTAATTCATTAATATCTGCATAAACTCTTCTATTTGGTTTAGAAATTAATTGAAATTTTGATAAAACTGGTTTATCTTGTCTATATTTCATACCTAACCATAAACGACGTGTAGAAACATTATCTGGTGTAACTTCAATTGGTGTAATATCAGGTCCATTTTGTGATCCACGTTGTAAACTTGAAATAAATCCTTCTTTGTATAATCCTAATGCAATTTGTAAGTGTAAACGGGTATATGGGATTGCTGCTAATGGTGCTTTAGCCATAGAAACATTTTGTAAATGTGCACATACATTAGCTAATGAAACAAGTGACATTTTTTGATTTTGAACTTTATTTTAATTATAACGTTACTAATTAATTAATAAATAGAATTAAGTTAGATTATTAATGAGTCAAAATCCAGATGTCTATCTGAAATTCATGTACGGTATAACAACTCATATAAAGCGTAAAGTTGGAAAATTGGTCGAAAAAAAATAAAAAAAAATAAAAAATCAAAAAATAAAAATTAGAAAAAAATAGAAAAAAATGGAAAATAAAATAATCACTTAATCATGAACATGAACTGATCATAACATAACATAATCCATCGGGTTTTGCTTTAATTGTTGATTGTTGATCAAAATACTTATCTTTTACTTTCTTTCCTTTTACTTAATTTAAGCTTATTCCTTCAAAGACTTTTTAAACAAACACAATGTTAGTTAGAAATATTAGAAATAGTATTAGGTTGGGCATCAGAGCTTCTCCTGTTAAAATTCCTGTAAGATATATATCAAAGAAGAATGAACGTAAGTCAAGTGGTGATAGGATTGAATTTAAATGGTTTTTATTAGTCGGTGTGTTTGGTACAATGGTTTATATGACTGTTATGCAAAGAATCAAAGAACAAGATCATTCTAAAAATTTAGAAAAATATAAGAAAACATTCACTGAAGAAGAATGGAATAGTTATATTAATGAAATTCAAAAAAAACATTTAACTTTAGAAAATGGTGAAGAATGTTATCTTATTCCATTTACAAATTCAAATTCGATTGATTCTAAACCTATTAAATCAACAATTGAAAAATTAGGAGGTTCTGAAAATGTTGGTGTCTTAGATTTAAATGAATTAATTAAAAATCAACTTGAAAATAAATTAGGTAAATCAAAATATTCTATTTTATTAAATCAAACATTAGAATCTGAAAATGATAAATTACCAGGTTTTAAATATTCTTTTACATATAGATTAAAGCCAGGTATTTTTACACAAATTGTTAGTGATGAAATTTCTAATTTGAAATCATTAAATCCAACATTGGGAAGATTTATTGTTTTAAATTATCCACCAACTATTAAAGAAGCAATTAAATTCGAACAAAATGTTTGTAATAAAGATATTTTGATTACATTAAATGATAAATCACAAAACGAAGATATTATTCAATATTTTGAAACTGTTGATAAAGTTAAATCAGCTAATTCATTGACTAAATTAGATCCAATTATTATAAATACTGATAAAAAGGCAACTGTTCCAGTTAAAGAAACTGAATCAACAGTTAAATTACATGTTTTATCAAACAATGAACCAACTGATGATGCACCTGCAATTGAAAAGGCACAATACAAACTTAGACAATTAAAGCAGCCAATTAGAGAATATGGTGAAACTGATGTAGATGTTATTAATAGACTTAAAAATTTACAAAAATAATAATGATTATGATAATGATAAAAATTGAAAAAAAAAATTGTTTATTTATCCATTATTTTTTGAAAAACATGTATATAATTTATTTATTGCTATCTGTGTATACTCTAAATCCTTAAATTGACATCTTGAATGTGTGTTAACGCTATGTGTTTTAAACCCATGTTTACCTTGATCTCTATTTATTGCCCAAAATGTAACTAGTCCAATGTTTTTTTCAGTAATGAAATCAAGAACGGTTTCCCAATCAATAATTGTAAATTTTGAACCATCATCATTTTCACCAATCATTGGACAATAACCAATTTTATCCCAATTACAATTTAATTGATTTTTAACAATTTTTAAAATTTGAATATGTTTAATTGCCCAATTAGGTCTGTCCAATTTTGTATAGAAATCCATTATCATTAAATTAATAAATTTAATATTAATTTTTAATTTTTCAGACTTATTAATTACATTAATTGCATGTTCATTTAATCCATACCATTCAACAGGTAATGTTAATGTTATCTCCAATTTTAAAATTTTTAAAGTTTCAAAAATAATTTCAATCCATCTATTGACTTCAATTGGATTTTCTAAAACTGTACCTTCAATATCTAAATCAATTTTAGAAATTTTTAAATCTTTTAATAAATTAACTAACTCTGAAACTTGTCGATCGATGGATTTATTGAAATTAACAAATTTACCAGATGCCCCACCTAAACTTAATATAATTTCTATATTTGGATAATTTAAAATATCTTGCTTCCATGATTGAATTTCTTCATATCTATCACTTACTAAAAATGCAAGTGTAATATTTTTTAATTTAAGTTTATTAATATCAGAAAGTGTTGAAGTTTTATATTCATTAGATCCACGCCCCCATGCAAATATGTATGGTGCAAATCTCGTCATTATAGCAATGTTCAATTAGTAAAAAATACGATAATTAAAAATAAATACAATTAAGTAATAATGGTTCTAAAATGGGAATCAAAAATATTAAATGTTATATAAAGAGGAAGATCAGAAATAAAATGAAAAAGGGGTAAAAATATATAGTATATAGTATATATTGAAGAAAACAATTACTTAAATAGTAATCTCAATATCAATCATGATGTATATGAAATTCTTCTTTTATAATATTCTTTAAATTCATATCATCTTTTGCATATTGTAATTGTTTATTCAAGTTTTTATTTATTGATGAATTTAAATTATTAACATATTTTACCTTTGTTCTCTTTGGTGGAGTTATATAACTTGGAATAGTCAATCGGTTAGAATTTCCTGATTTTATTTGCATCCATGGTTCATTAAGTGGTTTCATTTGTGATAATGGGGTAAGCGGATCTGAACCTTCGTGTAAATATCCTGGTTTTAAAGTTATATTTATATCTTGTAATGGTTTACGATTATGAGGATTTATAATTAATTTTGATCTTTTACATTGTGGATATTCATTCTCTTTATCTGCGGATATTGAAGTATTTGATAATGGATGTATAAGTGGTGTAGTTATTGGTGTTGAATCTTGATAAATCGTAAATGATAATTTAGATATTGATTTAGTTGGAGATGTACGGATTCGTTTAGTAGGTGATTTATTAAAAATATAAGATTTAGTTGGTGATTCTGAACGTTTTATTGGAGATGTTTGTTTAATCGGTTGTATATTAATTGATTTAGATGTTAGCGGTGTTCTTTTCATGTTTCTTGTGGTAAATTTTAAGATAAATTTGAATGAAAAAAAATTAGTTTTAAGTTGTAAAGGAGTTATATTTTATCTTATAATAGATCATTATATCTTCTCCTATAGAAAGCAAAACATGCATTTTTTTGATTGTCTTGTCTTGTCATCATCGAAAAACAAAACCGCGTTTTTCCTTTATCAGTTAATTTGAAATTATTTTAAAAGGTAATTATTTTCATTAAAGTATTAGTATTTTCGTTTTTATTTTCTCTTTTTTGTTGTCTATAGATTAAGTCGTGTTCATCATACTTCATATAATGAGTGAAAAGAATCAATATGGACGTCGAACATGGGATGTTGAAGCTTATGCTTTCAAAAACGATGAAAAGCGAACAAAAAGAGAAAATATAGTTGATAATTTAAGTGAGAATGGAATAATACGACAAACCCAGATAGATAATGAAACGATATTCGGAATTGAAAACAGTTGGTTTACATGTAAATTATGTAATAGACGATTTAAAGATAGTTTGAAATTGTCAGAACATTATGGAAGTAAACAACATATAGATAATGTCTCAAGGTTAAATAAAGGAAAAAAGGAAGAAATGGAAATTACATTAGATAATGTTAAATCATTTTTAAATGGGTTAAAGAATAGAACAACAGTATAGAAAAAAAAGGGTATTTTTTTTAATTGATTGATATATATATATATATATATTACAGAATTTATAAATTTAAAAATGTAAATACACATTTTGAATAAAGAACGACAATTGGTATTCCAGAATACACAATAAATTTGACAATAATCCTTGTATCATATCTTGACATATATGCATAACATTTATCTTGTTGAGGTTTTTCATTTCTTAAATAACGAATGATATTTGTAAATAAAGGTTTTGCACTTAATTTCCAAATTAATACTAATAATATACCAATAATTATACGACCTAAAGTACCGAAAAATCCTAAATTATTATAATTATAATTAAATTTTGCATTATGAATTTGATATAAAGTATTTAAAGGAGCATCCGATGTAGATAATGACCAATAAGCTAAATCCAAACCTAATAAAACTGCAATAAATGCAATTGAATCTTCAAAACAAGGACAAGGTTCTAAAGGAATTGGATGAAAATAAATTAATGAATAATAAATTGAAATTATAATTAAAGGAATATAAATTGGAGATGATGATGATAAACATAAATAATCATAATAAGATTTTGTTGAATATCTTAATAAAACAGTTAATAAACCAATTATACAACCAATTGAAATATCAAGTAAACCATGCATTCCACAATACATTCTACCTATAATTATTGTAAACCAATATAATGAAAGGAAAAAATAAATAATTGTTTTAAAATTTTCATTAATTGAAGAATTATCAAAAATATGTAAGAAAAGGACAATACAAACTGAAGTTGCATTTGCTGAATGAGAAGAAGGACAACCATATTCTTTTGAAGTATAATGACTCATTGTTAAACGTTTTAAAGGTGGAGAATGTGGACGTGGTAAACATAATGAATCTTTAACCATACCAGTAAAATAAATACCTAAACCTAAAACAATAATTAAATCCCTACATAAGTGAACAGAACCAAACCAAGGTAAAAATGGTAACATTAGATTGTAAAAAGTATGAGAACCAACATTAGCTGTATAAAGAAAGTAATTAGTTAACCAATTGTTATGGAAAGATTGAATATATTGTAATAAAGGTAATTCTATATTAATTAAAGGATGTAAAAAGGAACGAATTGTGTAAGTCAAAGGATTAAGAGAGGCTTTGTAGAAAGATTCTGAACAAAGACCAACGTCTTGTAAATGGGTGTCCTTAAGCTCTGACATTAAGTAGCAAGGTAAATTTATAATTGTATAATCTATCTATATATTTATGATGAATATGTACCTTATATATGTATGTGTCAATATTGTATATATGTATATGTATATGTATATATATATAAATAAATATATGAAGAAACTTTAAAAAAAAGTTAAATTAAGTGAAAAATGAAAGATAACGAATTCCAGAGGTAAATCACAAACTATATAGTATATAAATATTGATAAACGTGTAACAATGTTAATCCTGTTGTCAATATGAAAAAAAAAAAAAGACAGGATAGTCTATAGCCTTTTTATTAAAAGGAGGCTTAAACGGTTTTTTTTCTGTTTTCTGTTTTCTGTTTTTTGTTTTTTTGTTGGTTTTTTTTTTTAATTGAATTTTGAATTTCGTTTTGTTAAAACATCGACGCGTCGGTTCACCATAATTTAATATAAAATTGTTTTTTCTTTTTTTTTTGCTTTTTCCAATACGCGTTCCTTTTAATTTTCGAAAATTTAATTATTGTGACTGCTTTTTATTTATCCAACAGTTAGTCACCCCAACACCTCACTTGAGATGATTGAAAAGTTATGGCTCGCGCTTAAACTAGTAATAATTTCAAAGTTTCCGTTAATATCATTAAAATTTTGAAATTTAACTGTATAATTCAAATTCTTTGAAAATAATATACCTTAAAATAGTGTTTTTATTTATCTAGACAACCATTCAAACAAAACCAAAATGGAGAACGATAAGGGTGAATTAGTAGGTATATTGTTATAATCCACATCATATATGATTACTTACATTTTCCAATTTGATATATATATAATAAAGTTTTATAATATATTATCCAACTGTTGAATTGTTGAAAGAAATATGAATAAAAAACAGACAACTAGGCAAATCTGCACATTTAATTAATTTTCCAACTAATTTTAATTATTAGATATATTCAAGTATTTAAAATATTAATAATTATATTATCATAATATCATTTATTTCAATTATATAATCTTACCATCATATTATTATTATTATTATTATTATTATCATATTCATATATAAATATATTCAAATTATCAAAGTTTAGTAATCATTTTTTTGGCATTTAAAAAAAATACAGAATACTAACATTATTTTTTTTATTATTACTATTATTACAGGTCGAATTATACATTCCAAGAAAATGTTCTGCAACAAACAGAATCATTAAGGCAAAGGATCATGCATCCGTTCAAATTGCAGTTGCAAATGTTGATGAAGAAGGTAGAGCAATTCCAGATTCCAACACTTTATACGCTTTATCAGGTTTCGTTAGATCAAGAGGTGAAGCTGATGATCAAATTAACAGATTAGCTCAACAAGATGGTTTAATCCATAACGTTTGGTCTTACTCTCGTTAAATTTTCATTGTTTAAATGTTTAATCTATTTTTAAAATTATAATTCTATAAAAATCTGTTTATCATTTAACCATTTAAATATGTAATAATAATAATATCGGAATATAAATTAAATAATTATTAATATCATATCAAAATGTAATGTAATATAATATAATATATATATTATATTATTTATATGATGGATTTACCCGGAAATTAATTTTTCAACTTTGCCCTTTGTTTAAATTTTTTTTTTTTTTCATCTCTCTTTTTTTTTTTAAACTAACAATTTGCTAATTAATTTCAATTGATTAATTGTGTTTAATTTTTAAAAATGATTTCTCTCTCTCTTTTTCTAGACTTTTTATTCTTACTTTTAAAGCAGGCCACATCTTATTGATCAATCATGTCCACTGAAGAAAAGCCATTAACTACCCCAGAAGGTACTATTGAATCTAATTATGACGAAGTTGCAACAACTTTTGATCAAATGAACTTGAAACCAACAATTGTTAGAGGTATTTATGGTTTAGGTTTTGAAGCACCATCTGCAATTCAACAAAGAGCAATTTTACCAATTGTTTCAGGTAGAGATGTTCTTGCTCAAGCTCAATCTGGTACTGGTAAAACTGCAACTTTCTCAATTTCTGCTTTACAAAGAATTAATGAAAATGAAAAGAAAACTCAAGCTTTAATTATGGCTCCAACAAGAGAATTAGCTTTACAAATTCAAAGAGTTATTGTTTCACTTGCTTTACATATGGATGTTACAGTTCATGCATGTATTGGTGGTAAATCTATTGCAGAAGATATTGAAGCTTTAAAAGGTGGTGCACAAATTGTTGTTGGTACTCCAGGTAGAGTTTTCGATATGATTGAAAGAGGTTTCTTTAAAACTAAAGATGTTAAAATGTTTATTATGGATGAAGCTGATGAAATGTTATCACAAGGTTTTAAAGAACAAATTTATAAAGTTTTCCAATATTTACCAGAAACTACTCAAGCTGTCCTTTTATCTGCAACTATGCCAAAGGATGTTTTAGATGTTACAACTAAATTTATGAGAGATCCTGTTAGAATTTTAGTTAAAAAGGATGAATTAACATTAGAAGGTATTAAACAATTTTATGTTAATGTTGAACAAGATGAATATAAATTAATGTGTTTAATTGATTTATATGATTCAATTTCTGTTACTCAAGCTGTTATTTTCTGTAATACAAGAAGAAGAGTTGAAATGTTAACTGAAGAATTAACTAAACAAAATTTTACTGTTTCTTCAATTCATTCTGATATGTCTCAACAAGATAGAGATAAGATTATGGCTGAATTTAGAACTGGTTCATCAAGAATTTTAATTTGTACTGATTTATTAGCAAGAGGTATTGATGTTCAACAAGTTTCTTTAGTTATTAATTATGATTTACCAGATAATAATGAAAACTATATTCACAGAATTGGTAGATCAGGTAGATTTGGTAGAAAGGGTGTTGCAATTAATCTTTTATCTGATAAAGATATTACTAGAATGAGAGAAATTGAAATGTTCTATAACACTCAAATTCAAGAATTACCAGCTGATATTGGTGATTTATTCAATAACGATTAAATGTGTTAACAAAACATTGTTTAATAAATCTCGATTTTTGTTCATTATCCGTACATAATTATTAGTTCTCTATATTGTCATATACAACAATAAGTAATTAAATAATCAACTAACTTTTTATTAGTAAATTGTAAGACTAATTGTACTTTTGCTTATTAGTAACTCACAACTTATTCTGTTGTATCTAGTAGAAGTTTGTTTCTTACAAACCAAAAGAAAGATTTGGCCATATTTACCTATTACCTGCTACCCAATACCCATTACCCATAGCCCATAGCCCATAGCCCATAGCTGATTATCCCCACTAACTTTCAAAATCGCACTGATCCCGTGGGAAAATCGAGAATTTAGTTTGTTAAATCTCCAAGTCTGCACAAAAATTTCGGACCTTGTTTCGTTTCTCGTTACACCACCTATCAAGTTTTATTGTTTTATTGTTTTATTGTATTATTGTTTGTTACCAAATTCTGATTATACTTAAATCCATTTTAAATAACATTTGTTCTTTATATATCTTCTTTAATAATATTAATTATGAATTACGATTCTATACAGCAAGATCTTACCCCTAATAATGATATCAATCCCAAAATAACTGAAAAAACACGTTGTTTTCTGTATGATATACAAAAATTCTCTCTTATTTTCATATACCTAAGCTATCTACATGATCAGCAAACATTCAGTTTTTTTCTTCGATGTGTTACTCAAGGAATATTATATACCATTCCAGATATTGATGAACTTTCTATACTTCAATCATTATTTACAATTGAGGAATCATTAACCTTACAAATGACTAGAATTAATTTAGTAATTACAGTTATTATTCCGTACATTATTCTTAATTTTATCATGTCTTTTACAATGCATCTTAGGTGGTTATATATTATATTTACTGATACTAATAATAATAATAATAATAATAATAATAATAATAATAATAATAGCATTATAAGATTATTCCCATTGAGTGAATTTATCAACAATGTAACGAACTATACCTTAAATAATACAAGATGGAGATACAACTCAATGTTTGTTGAAATTATTGGCGAATCCAGTATTATTTGCAATGATTCCTCTTTTACTAGATCAATGTATTTAATATGTCTTGATATATTAATTGTTTTATTACAGTTGACAATGGTTCATATCCTACGCCAGCGGTTAAAACAAGGATCAGTAGAAAATATTGAAAACTCATCTTTGACACAATCTGAATCCATATCAAGACCTAGATCTGTGGTAATTACTATCAAATAATCTAGAATTGAAAATACATTCAAAAACTAAATTATCAAATGCACGGACCCTTAACAATTTTATCCTTGCAAATAGTAGTATAGTGTTAAATCACGGCTTACACATTACAGCCCATAATTACTATTTTTGGTAGCATTTTAGCGCTTCTGGTATCGGAAAGTAGTGGGTAGTGGGTAATTTAAAGTTTATACGTGCATATCGGGTTTATTTATGATTTTTGATCAAAGTTGTGAAATTTAGAAAATACAATAAAAGGCTATCTATCTAACTATTTTTATTTTTCTATCCCCTGTTATTATTTCTCCTTTGGATTTTTTTTGGATTATATATATATATATATATATATTAATAAATATATATAAATATTTTTTTACTGAAGACATGGATAGGTCCAGTATAGGAAACATGGGACATGTAGGGAAACAAGGGAATCAATTAGGGTCCAACATGATGTTAAGACCTATGGCAAAACGTGAATCATCATCAGATAGTATTCAAACTACAAACACAACAACTTCAAGTGATATTTTAGGATTAGGCAATGATATTAAACCTTCTAATTATAAAACTGAGAGTTTATTTAATTTAGAAACTGTTTATAAAAATAATACAAAATATGCAACTCAGTCGGTATTACCGCCAAATGATTATCATTCACCATATTATATCCCTTTTAAAAATATTGATGATCCAAGACCTGTTGATCAATTAATATATAGATTTAGTATTTGGAAAATGATTATAAAACAAATTATTTTCTATTTTAAAGAAATGTCTGTTTTTAAAAGTCAAACTTTTCAAGGTAACAGGGCAATGTTAGAAAATTTAGAAATTTTAAGAAGACAAAATTCAGGTAGGTTAAAAGTTAAAGTTAATTCAAATAAAAATTTGAAAAAATCTTTATCTTCAAATAATTTAAAAGATGAAGAATATTCAAATTTAAATACTAATAATAATAATAGTAATAGTAATAATAATAACAATTTATCGCATTCAAATTTAGAAATTTCAGAAAATCAATTAAATTTAGATCAACAAAATATTGTTAATAGATTATTACAGACAACTTTTTTACCACCTGGTGATAATTCTATTTTATCAATATCTTCAACATTTTTTAATAATCATAATTATTTAAAAGAAAAAGAATTATTAACTTATCAGCATTTAACAAATAGATTAATTCCAAGATTAGAAAATTTAAAAGATCAATTAAATGAAACAATAAGGCAAATGAATTCAATTAAAAATGCATCAGATTATAAAACTAAAAATTTAAAAATGGAAATTGCTAAAACTGGTGGAATTTTATCAGATTATATTACATCAATTGAATTATTAAAAACTGGTCATTCAAAATCAAGTTTAGGTACAACAATTAATTTAAAAGAGAATGAAATTGATTCAAGACTTGATCCTTATATTTTAAAATTAAAATTGGACTTACAATTAAAAGATCAATTATATATTGAAGCTCATTTGAAAGAAATGTATTATGATTTACAATTTAAAGCTGTTCAATTGGAAAAAATTTTATACACTGAAATACAAAGCTGTATTTCTGCTTATACAGATTTAATAGATTCTGAATTAAACGCTGTTAAAGATAATCTAATTTTACCTTTTAAGCAAGGATTTGTTAGAAATGATCCAACAATTGATTGGGACTATTTTATTCAAAATGATAAAAAGAAGAATTTTTTACCAATTAATGCAAAAAATACTTTATCAAAAGTTAAACAAGTTAGAAAAAATTCAGATATAATTTATCCTTATAGAAATAACGTTATTAGTTCGTGTATTTATTCTGGTTATTTAGAAAGAAAATCAAAATATTTAAAAAATTATTCTAAATTTTATTATGTTTTAACAATAAATTTTTTACATGAATTTAAAACAAATGATAGAATTAAAGATTTAACACCTATTCAATCATTTTCTTTAAACGATCTAACTGTTTCAATTGTTGAAACTGATCCTAAAAAATTTGTTTTAAGAATTTATAAACATGATTCAAAAGAAAATTCAAAGGCTAAATATACTTTTAAATGTGATTCAATTGATTCAACTTTAAAATGGATTGATTATTTATCAGATTTAACAGAATTTGATAACACAATTGAAAGAAATATTTCTTATGATGTCAATGATGATGATGAAGATGATGATGATAAAGATGATGAAACTTATAGTGTTGAATTTCAAAATGAACAAAATAATTTTATTGATTCTTCAAGTTCTAAAACAACTTCACCAATATCTAATATTATACCTTTAGCATCTCCTTCAATTGATAATTTTTCAATCTTATCATCGAATCATTCGAGATCTATTAGTGATGAATTATATAAATCACAATATCAACAAATCCAAAACAGTTTGCAACATCAACAACAACAAAAATCACCACAAGATGATTATTTTAACTTTAGTTCATCAAACAATCATCATCTTTCAAATATTGCATTTAAAAGTATTAAATCTCAACCTAATATGAGACAATCCTCAACATCAGCAATACCAGTTTCTAATACTTCTGGTCCAAATTCGAGGACAAGTTCAAGATCCAGTTCAAGAGCCTCGTCACCTAATAGAGGCCGAATATCGAGACCACCAAGTATTTTATTATCACCAAAGCTTGGAATTTCAACACCAACTGGTGTTACATCTGTTACTCCCATTGGTATATCGACAGTATCTGAAAGTTCGGCAAATATTGCAACTGGATCTGGTGATTATTTTTCATATGCTCCAAGAAAAGTTCAAGCTTCAATTATTAGAAACGGTAATAGATTAGCATCAACAAATTCAGGTAGACTTACACCAAATGGAGGCTCTAATAATAATAATGGTTTAGCAATAAACGTAAGTTTAAATAAAAGTGCAACAAATTTAAGCGTTCCTAAAATAAACATCCATGAGAGTAGTCCAATTAGCACAGAAAAACCTACGGATATTGATTTTAATTTCGAAAATCCAGGACAATCATCATCATCATCAAGTTCTTCAATTTCAGGTTTAGAAAGGAGACGTAAAACACTAAGTGAGAAATTAGATATAACTGGTTTAGTTAGTGCTAATAATAAAAATAATAATGTTAATTCATTTTTAAAATTTCCGCATGATTTTGAATCTTCACATTCTATAGTAGTTGGTCTACCAGAAACTCCGGGTATTATTCCTGGATCGAAAATGAATCAACTTTTTGATTCCAATTCGGTTACCGATGACACACCAATACTTAAAAAAGAATTTGAAAACTGATTTTTAATCCTAATCTTAATCTTATTTTTATCATTTTTGTCTATAGAATTTTCTTTTATATAGCTTACTTTAATGATAGTTATGAATAAAAAAAATTCAAAATCTAAAAAAGATAACGGAAATGTTTGTTCAATTTATAAAATAAGTAACAAAAATCATAAAAATTGAGACTCCGAGACGGGGAATTGAACCCCGGTCTCCCGCGTGACAAGCGGAAATTCTAGCCACTAAACTATCTCGGATTTCTTGAATTTAAAAATTCACACTAATACTTCTTCCTTGATTTTTAGAAGCATTGTTTTTTCTTTAATGATTAATGAAGTATAGTGTATTAATGATATTTGCTACTTCCATAAAAAATTATATAAACTATGACTTAAAACTTTTTTTTTAATTTTTCTTTACTTCAAATAAAAAGAAAAAATTTTGTCAAAATATCCTAAAAGTTGGAAATTTTAGTTTTCTTTATAAAGTCATCGAAAAAAGCTTATGTACAAGGTATTATAGGTTCTCCCTACAAATCTGGCAATTATTCATCAATTGAATTATTATCTACAATTATACTCAAGAACTTGATCAGTAAGAAAATATATTAACCAGGATAATGATTATTATATAATTATGAAGCATGCAGAACAAACTACATTACTTCAAAAGTTACATGAAAAATATGCTTATTTGTTTGATGGAAAAAACTTGATTATTCCAGACAGATTAAGGATTCAAAAACTTCAAAATGATGATTTTTATCGTGAAGTTTTGAATTTATATTCAACTGATCCAATCAAATTAATTGAAGATCAAGAAATATTAGATTTGATACAATTTCATAATCCCAAGTTAGGTTATGCAATTAGGATTTTGAAAAATTCACAATACCGTTCACTTGAAGATCATCATAAGTTCCCAATTAGCTGCTTTTTAGATCCAGATTGTACATTATATCATCATGGAGAACGGTTTTCAGGTATGTCAGAATCTGAATTAATTTTTAGTAAAGGGTTGATATTAAACAATCACAAATATAAAGCATGTCCATTTGATGAACGTTTCAAATATAATGTTTATTATGAATAATATTTGAAGAAAAAGTATAATATTGATGAAGAAAATCCACCTAGATGTCATCCAGGAACTGCTACTGATGATGAAATTTTTTTTATCCAAGATTCACCTTTAATGCGTAGAGATTTTTGTTGGAATTCCTTGGATGTTAATGAATTATGGAAGTTATTTAAATAAGTTGAATGTACTTATACAAAAACTGTCTTAGAGAGATGTCATTCTGTAGCTTTGGATATTGATGAAGGAACCGTGAACTGTTTAACATTTGGTCAATTTGCACAAGTTTTCCCATTACTACCACATATGAAAAAGAGGGCACTAAACGGTTCATTATTTGCAGCAAAGGCCCCAAAAAAATTATCAAACAGTATATTTGTTGGCCAACTTGTTTGTGGTAGTAATTTTTCTGATTCACAAATGATAAGAATTAGAAACAATAGTAATAAAAAAGTGAAACAAAATTTGAGGAATAAACCGAGTACCCCGTCTATCGAATGTGATGTGACTTATTTAATTACAGTAGATATGAAACATAGGATAGTAATCATAAAGCAAGAAGGAAACCATTCCAATGAATGTAAAATTTATCAAAAGAAGAAAGGATACTTAATTATGAGAAGGCTAATCACGGATTATCGCATTGAAATTATCAACTCGAGATTTGAAACAAAAACTCTTGAATTTTATGGAAGAGATGAAATAATAAAGAAACCTTCTTTTTTTAAAGAAAAAGATTCACCATTTGTTCGCATAGATAGAGGAACGGGTTACCGTTTAGATGTAGCAGCTTTATTGGATAAAGCAGATGTATAAGAAATTTGAATAGTGCTTTATATTTTGATATTGATCAAGGAAAAAATTAGAAATTAGAAATAAAACAAGTGTTCATTTTACAGACTGAATTTTTTTAAATCCAATAATGATATCTTAACATAAAATGGAGAAAATTATTAAGACAATAAATATGACAGGGAAATATAACGTTTAGCTAAATAGTCAAAAATATTAAGTGAATATGAAAATACTGCTTTATCATTAGAAGATGGGAGAAAAACAGAAATGCACCTCGTAGTTGGTAAATTACTGGGTAAAATAATTGAAAGGGAGATACTTTTAATAAAAGTGCCCTTATTTGGGAATATCTTAAAATTTTATAAACCTGCTTTTTAAAATTCTTTTGTGTATGATTAGAAAAAAAAAAATATCAACTATTATCATAAAGGAATGAATATTGCATGTTGTTTTTTTGAAATGTTAACGTCATTAAATATTGAACGTAATTTCTAATTACTGATTTAAAAAGGAAAATATACATAAACATAAAAATAATTGTAAACTTTTTAAAGTTGTAAATAAATAAAATATGAAAAAACTAAGAAATTTCATTTTTTGGTGACTCTAATTGTAATGCTTCTTCTTCTTCTTCAAAACTACCCTCTCTAGGATGCTTAATTATATTTTTATCAAGAATATCTGATTCTAAATC
This sequence comes from Pichia sp. yHKS168, assembly GCA_030571145.1. Lineage (NCBI taxonomy): Eukaryota > Fungi > Ascomycota > Pichiomycetes > Pichiales > Pichiaceae > Pichia > Pichia sp. yHKS168. The sequence continues at coordinate 61,373 of JAJLXI010000004.1, read as the reverse complement.
TTGATCAAATAAATTTTTTGAATTGTTATTAAGATTCAAATCTTCCAGTTCAATTTGTGAGGACAGTTCATCATTATCTATAATCATTGGATCTATATGCTCATCAATCCAATGAACCCTTTTTTTCTGTTTATTTTTGTTATTGTTACCACTTACCCATTCATAAGCATATCTTGTATAAGTTGATTGTCTATTTTGAGTATTGGCTAATGCAGAATAATGTCTTGGTTTACGTTTGATTATCATATATAGATAAACAGATAATCCTGATAAGATAATAAATAATAAGATAATTGCAATCAAACGACGTGACAAAATATATTTATTATTTAGGTTATTATTATTATTATTATTATTGGTAGTAGTATTATCATGATCATTATTATTATTAATATTTTTAGTATCTCCAAGCTGTCGATCCTTTTCTGTATATGTATTTACTGTGGATGATAAATCTGGATCATAATCACGTAGTGCTAAATCTAAGATACCTATACTTTGTAAACTATAATCATAAGGTACCATATGACTTGCATTATTTATTTGAATATAAGTTAGGTTACCACGTTGCCAAAATGAACCAACAATTGAATCATCATGTAACCATTGAGCATCCATTTGAAACTTTTCTATATCTCTTTTTAAGAAAGAATTTGATATTGATAAATTTATCTTAAAATTGTTTGAATTAAGATAATTTTTAATATGTTCTTTAATAACCATTTCTGTACCTAAATAATTACAAATCATATCACTTAAACCTGAAAATAAATTAACTTTGATACCATTATCAAGCAAATCATTTAATAAATCAGCACCAATTTTATTATCATCAGGAGGATTAAAATTAGAATTAACATTATTATTACATTCTTTCCAAACATTATTAACATTTAAAGCATCTTGAACCGTTGGTAAATTTAAAAAATTTGTTGTTTCAGATAAAATTTCAGGCCAATTATTACCACAAGCTGGGTAAGAATCAACTTTTCTAATATCATAAACATTAATACATTTTTGATCCTCTTTCATAAATAATGCTAAAATCCTTGTTAATAAAGAATCACAAATTGGATCACTAAATTTTACTTTTCCTTCTTTAGAATTTCTTATATTTTGACAAATATCTTGTTCATTTAATAATAAAGATAATCTTGATTGTTGATCTTGATCATGTGGATTTATTATATTATTTTGAATTGCAAATGGTAAATAAGATAAAGATTGTAAATTTGGATCAAGCCATGCATTACCTAATAAAATTGCCTTTAATTTATTATTAAATTTAGAAGATTTTACTATTAAATTTGCAATATGAGGTATATATTGACCAGCATAAGATTCACCAGCGATTATTAAATCAGTATAATCATCTAAATTATTAAAAATTTGAAAATAATTCTCTAAAAAATTTAATAAATGAATTGAAGAATCCATTAAATTTGAATCAAAATTATCATTTATTGATTTAGTTGAAAATCCTGTACCAATTGGTTGATCTATAAATAATAAATCAGCTGATTTAAACCAACCATCATTCCAAATAATTTTTGGATTATGAATATCATTATATTTATTTTCTTTATTATCATTATAATTAGGTATACGTAAAGGTCCAATTTCCATTAAAGCACCATCCATTGAAGAACAACCAGGACCACCATTAAGCCAAATAATTAAAGGTCTGGATTTATCATTACCATTATTATTATTATTATTATTATTATTTGGGGATTTAAAATTCCAAAAAAATAAGGTAGATAAATCATCAGATACAGGTATATGACCTGAATACATTAATAATTTATCATTCCAATTAGGATCAAACCCTGGTATTAAAGATGAATTCACAAAAAATTGAGACTTATCATTTGAAAAACTATTGTCATTATTATCATCATCATCATCATCATGATCATCACGAATATTATTGTTGGGTATAAATATGGCTGAAGACAGAATCAAAAAATGAAAGAATAGCCAAATGGATAGCATGGGGAATATAAAATGAGGGTGAAGATAAGAATAAAAAGCAAGATGGAGACAGAATGAAGGAAAAGGTGAAAGATAAACAAAAGCTGAAAAGTTAAAAAATAGAAATAGAAGTATATATGTATATACGTATATACTGTTAAATGATTATTTATTATTAAATTATTATTTAAATACACACAATACAAATACAAATACAAATACAAATACAAAAAAAATTCATGTTGTGAAGAGATTGGTATTCTTAACTGCAAAAGAGGCGAGAATATTAGAAGCGAGATTTTGTATTTGTTGTGCTGTTTGTTGATTTTGTTGTTGATTTTGTTGATTTTGTTGATGATCTTCTATTTTACTATTTACTGTGATGAGTACATCTGTAGAAATTGGAGCAGCTAAACGTAAGAGACCAACAGCAGCTAAAACAGTATCAGTATCCCATGGTCTACCAAATTTTGCCACTTTTTGAAGAATAACACGAACACCTGTGAAATTAGCTTGTGCTAAAGGCTCAGCTCCTTTTGGTTCAATTGGGATAGTATTAAATACACAAGATGAAGGACTACCATTGATTGCATTAAGTTCATTAATATGTGCATCAAGAGCAGAATCTAAAGTAGTTGCTGTAACACATTCCAGCAAGTCAATAATAACTGAGACAACGCCATCGGGAGATACATAAACTTCTTGAGTATCAGGAATTTGACGGAATGCAGAGGCGTCAATAAGTTCAGAAGGAAGAGAAACTGTTATAGATCCACCGTATAGAGGAATTATTTTATCTGTCATTGGTATTAATTATTAAAAAATATAATATATTAATTTTAATATGTTTCAAGTAGATAAAGAGAATAAAAATAAAAATAAATATAAAAATAAAAAATTAAATTAAATAAATTAAATTAAATTAATAAATAAAATTACTAGTTACTGGTTACTGGCTTTATTGCAATTTAATTTAGTAACAGACGCGACGCGTATTTATTTATTGAATCTATAAATGTTTTCCATGGTTAGTTTGTTCTATCTTCAATTATCTTTTATTCATTAATTCAGTTCAATTCTTTAGATATTTTCTTTTATTAAACATATGTCATCTCCTAAAAGACAACAAACAATGGCAACCGCACAACCACTTCAAGTTTATCTTCTTTCTTCTGACGGTATCGCTCCAACAAAGGGTTCTCCACAAGCTGCTGGTTATGATATTTACGCGTCAGCTCCAACTACTATTCCAGCTAATGGTAGAGGTATGGTTTCAACTTCCCTTGCAATTGTATGCCCTGATGGTACATATGGTAGAGTAGCACCACGTTCAGGTTTGGCAGTTAAACAAGGAATTTCAACAGGTGCAGGTGTTATTGATGCAGATTATAGAGGTGAAGTTAAAGTTCTTCTATTTAATCACAATAATACTGATTTTAAAGTTGAAAAAGGTGATAGAATTGCTCAACTTATTTTAGAAAGAATATATACACCAGAAGTAGTAGTATTAAATGATGATCAATGGGTTGATGTTAATAACACAGAAAGAGGTGCTGGTGGTTTTGGTTCCACTGGAAAGAACTAACCTATTAATTTAAATAAATGATTTATGTATAATTAATATAAATATAGATAGATTTCTTATAGAAAAAACAAACTTTATTATAATTTTAAACTAAATTAAAATCCATTTAGCAATATTTATAACTTTCCCAACCCCCCATTTACACCATAACCACATTTCAACTATTATCCATACACACCAAAGTAAACCAACGATACTGGTTTCAATAAGTTTATACATACAAATAGAGTATGTATTAAATTCAGTTGTATCATTCATATTATCTGCTCTTTCCATTAAATTTCTAAGCTTAAGTGTTACACTAGTATTAATTTCACCATTGGTACGATCACAATATCCTAATAATTCTTCAATATTATGAGCACGTTTACTAATATATCCTCTTTGTTCATCAATTGCTCCTTCAATTAATTCAATCGTTTCTAAAAATTTATTATATTTATCAATACTTTCTGATTCTAATTGTTCAATTTGAAGCAGTTTAGATTTTAATTTTTCACCTCCAATTGTTAATTCTTTATTAACAACTCGTTCTTTAATTAACATATTATATTTAGTTGTTTCAATATTGCCATCAATACCTCTATTCATTCTCATTAATTCTAATACTTCATCAATAGCATCAAAATATTCAATATCTTTAATTATATTAATATTATTTTCACTATTATTAACTTTAAATGAAATATCAGGTCTTTCATTAATTTCTTCATTAATTTCTTCATCTATTTCTTCAGCTTTAATATTAAGTAAGTCTTGTTTACTTTTCTTTCTATAATGTTGAAATCTTGCAACTGATGCTAAATTTTCATTTTTACGCCTTAATGATCCACTTTCAACTTCTTCTTTAGAATTATCACTAAATAACAATTCATGAATCTTAAGAACCTCATTATTATTATTATTAGTACTATTATTATTATTATTATTATTTGTACTATTATTATTATTATTTGTACTATTATTATTAATAGAACTACTATCACCATCATTTATAAAACTTTGATCTTTACTACTATTCAAATGTTTATGAACTCCAGCTGTAAGATGATGTCTAGGAAACCATTTTTTACCTGTAGGATCTCTTAATTCACTCCATTTATCATCTCTCCAAATTATATCTCCAATAATTTCATATAATCCAATTTGCCAAATTAATCTTTGTTTAGAATGTTTACTAAAAACTCTACTTGCAACTTTAACTTTTTTCCAATCATCATTATTTTCATCCTTTTTTATTATAATTCCTAAACCTTCAATTCCTCCAACTCCTGATCCTGATCCTAATCCTGCTCCCCCTGATTCATCAATTTCAGCAATACCAACTTTTTTACCATGTACTGAAATTTTTTTTAATTTTTCACCTTTATGCATTCTAACTCGTCGATTTCTCATTAATTGTAATGGATTCCAAATTCCATCAACATTAGGATATTTAATTTCCCTTTTGGTATTATTATTTTCAAAATGATGAATTTTTTGATATTCTTCAATATATTGATAATAAATATTTAAATATGATTTAACATGATGTGCTCTACTAAATATTTTAATATAATGTTTTTCATTCATATTAGGAAAATTTTTGAAAATAATACTATTATTTTTGTCTATATTTTTAATCATATTATCATTAATTAAGATAATTTTAGATTTTGATTCGTAATCATCTTGATAGTCACGATTATGATTATTATATTCAAGTCTATGGTCATATTCGTACTCATTTTCATATTCATTTGCATGTTCAAGTGTGGATTTATTTTCATTTTCAAATTTATCAGATTCAAACTCAGGTTCAAATTCCCCAACTTTAAATTTATTCTCAATACTATTATTATTACTGTTATTATTATTATTATTATTATTATTATTGTCATTAAATTGTGGTGATGAAATTAATTTATCAGATTTTGGACCATTTGATAAATGTAAATCATCCATTAATTTATTACGGTGATTTAATAAATCATTAGTTTCAGTGATAAAAAATTCATCATTATTCATCGTATTATTATTATTATTATCTAAACTTCTATTTAATTTTAAATTTTCTATTCCTTTTTCTTTTATTTTTTCCTTGACTTTTTCATTTTCATTATTTTCTTTATAATCATTTGTTGAATAGCTAGTTGAATCATCATTTGAATTTAATTCATTGTTAGAATTTTCATGATTAAAATCAATATCTTCTTCATCTTCATCTTCATCTTCATCTTCATCTTCATCGTCTTCAGGGAAAAAATTATTTATTTTACTATTTTTATTATTATTATTAACAGGACTATAAATACCAGAACTTGGTTTAATTGTTGGTAAATCAACAGTTATTGAAAACATTGAATTTTTTGAATTAATCCTTTGAGATTTATTTATATTAGAATTTGAAGATCCACGTAATTTAGGTAATTTTAAATGAACATCTTGACTAGTTGATTTTGAAAGTGGAATTGGAATTGGTACAGGTAAACTAAAAGTTGGAGATCTTGTCATTTTAGTTGAATTTGAATTTGAATTTAAACTTAAATTTGTTTCTTCTGTTTTTGTTTCATTTTGAATTGTTGATGATTCATTAGTATCATCCTTTTTCATATTTGACAAATGAAATGAGGGGAAATGAACTCGTGTAGTTTCCATGTTTATAAATCAATTATATATTTAATAATTATACTTGTAAACTTTTGAATGATTAGTTTTGACAATTGACAATAATATAATATAAAAAATCCACAAAGAAGTTAATTAATTTAATTATCTATTATTAGTAATGATTATGAATCATGCCTGCATGCATGGATCATATATCATATATATAAAGCATAAAAATGCGAAAATGAAAAAATGAGAAAATGAAAATGAAAAAATGAAATTTGAAATTTGATTTTATTTTGATTTATCAATATTATATAATAATTTACTGAGAAATAAACAATTAATTGTATTTATCATTTAGAACAGTGAGTTAATTATAGGAAGAGAAACAAGATTTAAAAACAATTTATTTTTAATTTATTTTACAATTCAAATATCCAAATTTAAAAAAATGTCATATTATTTTGTTATTTTAGGTAGTACAAATGAACCATTATATGAATTAGATATTGGAACATATAGACAAAATGGAGATGGATCAGTTAATTTTATTAAAGAAATTAAAGAATTAAAACAATTTATTGCAAATGCATCACTAGATATTTTAGAGAATTTACAATTTAAATCAAATCAAATCTTTTTTAAAAATATTGATTCATTTTATGGATATTCAAATTATATTTTTTTAACTCAAGGAAATACAAAATTTATAATTTTAAGTAATGTAAAAAATTTTGATGAAAGTATAAGACAATTTTTTATTGAAGTAAATGAAATTTATGTTAAAAAAATATTATCACCATTTTATGATATTAATACACCTATAAGGTCAAAAGTTTATGATGCAAAAATTAGAGGCTTAGCAAAAAAATATTTATAAAACATGAAAAGTTAATATGATAATAGAATATAAATACAATACAATACAATAGAAATACGTCCATCCTTAGCTCCCATATAAAATAAATAAAATTGCTCAATTGAAAATTAAAATTAAAATTAAAATTAAAATTAAAATTAAAACGAAAAGCGAAAAACGGGGATATTCATACAATACATACATACATGTATTAGTAGTAATATATTAATTAAATACCAATCAATTAATCAATTAATCAATTAATCAATTAATCAATTAATATATGAAGAAAACTGAAAAGAGGGGATAAAACAGATAAAACAGATAAAACAGAGTGCGTATGTATATGTATATGTATATGTATATGTATATGTATATGTATATGTATATGTATATGTACAAGTGTACAAGCGACAAGACAAATGTTCTGTGTACAAGACATTAGTACTTTATTTATTATTATTATTATACTATTATATTATATTAACACTTAATTTTGAATTAATTTCATGTTAATTTGTTAGTGTAGTTTTAATTAAAAAATGCCGCATTTATCATTACATTCCATTCTTTGAAAAAATATACATATATATACAGTATATAAATATATTCTCTGGTTATTCCCTTTTGTTGTTATTTGATGATAAAATAAAGAAGAAGAAGAAGAAGAATTAGAAAAAAAATAAAATTAAAAAGAATAATTTCTTAGATAAGCCCATTTTACAAATTTTATCTTATCTTATTTTATTTTATTTTATTTGTGTTGATGCCAAAAGTTGATAATTTATTTGCTGTTTCAGCAAATAAGAAGTTGGTTAACCAACAAGAAGAAACAAGCAATTCAATGCATAATAATAATAATAATACTACTACTACTACCACTAATAATAATAATAATAATAATAAATTCCTTCATAAAGGAATCAATTATTTGAAACAATTTACTGATATCTTCCTTTCTAATTATTTAGCTCCAAATTTTGTTTTAGCTCATTATATTTACTTATTATCAGTAATTTTTTTAACTTCCATCCTTGCTTATTTTATTGGAAATTCAAATAGTGTTGCTTATGTTGATATTTTATTTTTCGGTTTTAGTGCATGTACTCAAGCAGGTTTAGCAACTGTTACAGTTTCACAATTAACATTATCTCAACAAATTTTCATTTATTTTGCTTGTATGTTTTCAACTCCAATATTTGTTCATGGTTCAATGTTATTTATTCGTTTATTTTGGTATGAAAAACATTTTACTAATATAAATAAAAAATCTGTTCAACAATATCAATTAAGAAGGGCAAATACAATTTCTCAATTAAGAGCTGATTTAACTTCAACAACAAATATAAAATCTTATGATCCTCACAATGCTTCAAAACAATTAAGTGAAAGAATGAAAGATTTTAATGATATAAATATAGATAATAATAATAATAATAATAATAATAATAATAATAATAATAATAATAATAATAATTTACAAGATGTTAAATTTGGTGATTTACCAAAACCAAAAGATTTAATTAATCAAAAAAATAATAATAAAAATATTAATCATGATATTAATAATAATGATATTGATTATATTGAGTATGATGAAGTTGATGATGATGATGATGATGATGATGATTTGGTCGAATCAATTCAAAGTGCAAAAGATAATAAAGATATTAAAATTCCTGGCCGTTTTAAATTATCTAAACGTAAAAGGACTTTAAGAAATAAAAAGAAATTAAATCAAAATATCAATAATAGTTATAATTCTTCTATTGATAAATCAAATAAAGTTTATAATGAATCAGATAACAATGAAAATACTACTAATTCTTTATTAATTGATGATGATGATGATGATTCAAGTGTTATTCCATTAAAAAAGTCACATACAATTCAAACAATATCTGCTGCTGTTCAAAATGTTATACCAAAAAGTTTAACTGCCTTATCACGTCAAAGAACAAATGTTAATGTTTCTAAACTTAATGATGAAGAATTATATGATTATGCTGCACGTGAATTAGGTGAAAGGCCAACTTGGGGTTCAACAGGTAGAAATGCTAATGTTATTGCTTTAACAAAAGAACAAAAAGAAGAATTAGGTGGTGCAGAATATCAAGCAACTAAATTATTAACTAAAATCGTATATGGTTATTATTTTGGTATTATTATTATTGTTTCATGTGTTTTCTTATTACCTTTTATAATGGCAAAAAAACATTATCAAAATTTATTAATTGAAGATGGTGCAACAAGACCTGCTTGGTGGGTATTTTTCACTGTAATGAGTGGTTTTGCAAATGAAGGTTTAGTTACAAATAATTCATCAATGGTTATATTTGATCAAAATCTTTACGTTTTAATTATTTTTACTTTAATAATGCTTGCTGGTAATACTGCAACTCCAATCAATTTAAGAGCTATAATTTGGATTATTAGATTTTTTACAAAACCTTCAACAATGAGATATGAATCATTAACATTTTTATTAGACCATCCTAGAAGATGTTTTACATTATTGTTTCCAGCTAATGCAACTTTATGGTTACTTGTCGTCTTACTTGTATTTAATTTTACAGATTGGATCTTATTCATTATTTTAGATTTAGGAAGAGCATCATTAGCATATTTACCAAAAGGTTATAGAGTCTTTGATGGTTTATTTCAAGCAGTATGTACTAGAACAACTGGTTTTAATGTTTTTAGTTTAACAGCTTTAAATCAGGCAATTCAATTAAGTTATGTGATTATGATGTATATTTCTGCTTATCCATTGGCAATTTCAATTAGAGCTACAAATGTTTATGAAGATCAATCCTTAGGTGTTTATAATGCTGAAGAAGAATTAGGAAGTTATAAAAAACCTAAAATTCAATATGTTACAGGACATATAAGAAAACAATTATCATATGACCTTTGGTTCCTCTCTTTATTAATTTTTCTAATTTGTATTTCTGAACATAATAGACTTGATGCAAATGATATTAATTTTTCTGTTTTCGCAATTATCTTTGAAGCTGTATCAGCATATGGTACCGTTGGTTTAAGTTTAGGTTATCCTGGTTCAAATGCATCATTTTGTGGTCAATTTAATACTGTTTCGAAATTACTGATAATGTTAATCATGCTTAGAGGTAGACATAGAGGTTTACCTAATGCTATTGATAGATCTATTATGTTACCAGGTGATAAAGTTGATGCAAGAGATGATATCGAAAATGCAATTAGTATAAGACGGGGAGATACTAATATTAATCTTCATGATGAAGACGGAGAAGAATGATTTTTTAAAACATTTGTAGAATATCACTCACAACAATATACTCACTCTTTATAACTTTTATATTTCTTTTTAAAAAATTATTATTTTGCTTGCATTACGATATTACTATTAACAATAATAATATGGATTATATAAAAAAAAAGACACTATAAGTTTCCATATTTAAGATCTCAAAATTATACCTGCAATATTGTTTCTGATGATAAAGCAAACTTGTTTTCAAAAATGTGAAAATGTGAAAACGTTATTAAACGTTTTATCTGGATTAATTAATGCATTAACTTACTTTACATTGTTTGACACTATTTTACATTATTTTACATCATTCTACAAATTTTTTCATTCCTGAAAGAATCGATAAACTATCACAAACAGCCTGTTCATTTAGCGCAGATGCAATCACACCTAGCTTATGTTGCATCACTCTTTGTATAGCAGCACTGCTAACTTGAGAACGATAAACAAGACGATCCAGTTTTTGTACACGAGTATGTGCGAATGTTACCTTTTCAATAGAATCATCGATCTCTTTAGCAGGAAAATCGGTAGATTCTAATTTAATCGTAGATTCATCAATCAAAGCTCTATGAATTAAATTTGCATCGTCACTATTGTGTTTTTGTTTTAATTCTTCCCAAATCTTATTCTCTCTTTGCAATTTCTTTACTTCATCTTCATAAAATTCAAGTTTGATTGCATTTTCTACATTCTCCTTATTTTGTTTTACAATAATAGGCATATCCGTAGTATTAGCTATACCATTATTATTATTAATATGTTGGACATGTTGATCTCCCCACCAATCAACTGCAATACGTCCTTTAACTAAATTATCAACAAATTCTTCAAGAACAGCCTTACATAATACTGAAGATTTCTTTTTAATTTCATCATCTTTATAATCGTCTTCATAATCATCTTCATCACCATCTTGAGCATCATTTTCATCTCCGTTTTGTTGTGCAAATATTCCAGTATTCCAGTCTCTTTGTTTAATTAATCTTTTACTAATCCATACTAATAATTGTTTTAATTTGTGCGAATCTGGTAATGATGAATCAATATGCTTATATAATTCATTTGTAGGTATATCGTCATGTGGTGTAGCTATAAATCCATTACCAATTGAAGATAATCGTTTACCACGTAGTGCAAGTGATGACCTACGTAATTTAACGTTATTGTTGGCCCCACTTTCTTCATCTTTTAATGGTATTAACAAAGTTTCAACTTTAAGATCTTCTTCTTTATTATCGTTATTATCGTTATTATTATTATTTGTTATAATATTAGCTGTGAATTCCTTTAGTTTCTCTAATTTAGCTAATTTTTCTTGTCTTCTCCGTCTTTTCAATTGATTTTTACGTTGATTTTCTTTTTTTGATTGCAATTCTTTTTCCATAGCTATCCTTTTTGCATTTTTTTGCTCGTCTCGTTGTTTCTTAAATTGTTCTTTCCCTTCATGTGCATTACGACGTATTTCTTCTAGTCTTTTAATATTCTCTATTTCATCATTGATAGGAGGAGATACTGGCGAAGGTGGTGGTGATAAAGCTATTCTCTTTGCTCTTCTTGGCTTCTTTTTAACTGGTGAATCAAGTACAAATATTTCGTCATCATTATCTTCATCATTTTCAGGATTGTTATTACTATTATTATATTTTGAGATTTCATGATCATCATTAAATTCAAGTACTTCAAATAAAGAAACCGATGAATGAGGTTCCTTCCCTTTATTACTTTTTGATCTATTAGTAGGTTTGCGTTTAGGTTCAACCTTTTCTTTTTTTTCAGGTTCTGGAGTCACTTTGGGCTTATCTGTTTGCTTGAGTAGTGATTTTGATTTTGATTTTGATTTTGATTTCGGTTTTGGTTTTGAATTTGAAATTTTTTGTTCTTCAATTTTCCTTTTTGGTCGTCCACGTTTTTTCGGAATTGTTGGAATAATCTTTTCAGCTTCTTGAATTTGTATTTGTATTTGTTCCTCCTGTTTTTCAGGTGATGAAGATGGTAATAATATATTTGGATCAATATATTTTTTTGCCATTGAATTATCTAATTTCTTTTTTTGCTTTGTTTGATTTTCTTGTTTTAATTTTTTCAACTTCTTTTGAATTTGCAATTTAGGAAATAATTCATCATCATTTTCATTTTCAATTTCATCATTATTTCCGTTATCATTATCAATAAAATTTTCATTATCTAAATCAAATAAGCTTTGAGTCTTAATTCCATAATTTTCAACAGTATTATTAAAACTTGAATTTGTAGAATATCCACTTAAACTACCAGATTGTTTCAGTTTACCCAAAATTTTAGATATATTTAAAGTTTTTATTCGTGGTGATTTTGCTGGTGTTGAATGCGTATTTGATTGTTCTTGATTAGTAGTATCATTCGTCTTTGTATTTGTATCTTTACGACGTGACAGCTTTATCACACGCCTTGATACAACAGGCGTCTCTGGCTCGTTATCAGAGGGCATAATTGAGTGATAAGATAGGTATATTTTTAAAGAAGTGAAAACATGAATTAAATTAAATTAAATCAAAACCAAAACAAACATGAAAATAAAAATAAAAATAAAAATAAAAATAAATAAAAATAAAAATAAAAATAAAAATAAAAATTCGCTAAATAAATAAAATAATATGAATTAAGTAAGATGTTTCATTTTAAACTTTTTTTAAACTTTTGAATTTGCTACCATTTGATCTACTATTATTATCTCAATTACTAATGTGCATGTATAAAATAATACTAAGACTTGTCATTCTATGAAAAAGTACAATATTTTTTTTCATCTGTTAATTTATTTATTTATTTATTTATTTATTTATCTAAATAGAACCCATCTTTAACACTTCTTAACGTTTCTTTAGTTTCTAATGCGGCATCCTTTTGTGCCATTATACATGATACAACAGCAACACCATTTGCATTATAACCATTATAAGAACAATTTGATAAAACTTCAGTAATATTATGTTTATTTAAACCACCTATAAGAACTACTTTTAAATCATAAGTTTTATTATGATAGATATATTTAAGTAAATTTTGAGCCCCTATAATTCCGAATGGTGGAATTGCAACTTTTTTTGTTGTCGTTTCATAAATTGTACCCATTCCAATATAATCAATTTGAATTGGTAAATTAAATAAATTATCTAAATGTTCAACAGTTTTTGCTGTTAATCCTAAAATTTTATCATTACCTATTAATTTTCTAGCTATTATAGGATTAATATCATCTTGACCAATGTGAAGACCTTCAGCATCAATTGCAAGTGCAACATCTACATTATCATTAATAATTAATGGAACATTATATTTTTCAGTAATTTTATGAATTTTATTTGCTCTTTCGATAAATTCATTAATTTCTAAATTTTTTTCTCTTAATTGAACCAAAGTAACACCATTTTGTAATGCTTTTTCAACTTGTTCATAAATGGTTAAACCTTCAGGTACCATTTCATTGTTAGTTACTAAGTATAATGTATAATCAACTTTAGACCTATCAATCTTCATAGTTTATTTTTAACTTGTCAATAAAATGTTAAAGATTAAAACATATAAATTGTTTCATTTTGATTCAATACTTACAAAAAAAGGGTGAAGGAAAAAACAAGATTAAATTAACTACTTTCTTAATCGTTAATCAATCAAAAACAACAAAATAGCATTTTAAAAAAAATTTGAAATTAATAATTTTTATAAAATTAATAAACTTTCCAATTAAGTTTAGGAAAAGTACTTTACCAAGAAGAAAAAAAACCTAAATTAGTATATTGATTCGATTGTAATTGTAATACTAATAATAATTATGAAAAATATAATATAGATATAATATATATATATAACAAAGCCCTTGTTATTTCAATTAAAAATCACTCAATTATTTTAATCCCGGGTTACCCAATTTCTATTAATTACTTCAATTAATTAATTAATTACTCATTTATAGGATAAGTTTAGCCTTACCATATCTATATTATCCTTTGTAGTCAGACATTTGAGAAGAAATATTTTATTTTAAGATTTTTCCTCTATATCTGGTGATTTACATACAACTTTTCATAAGAAAATTCAAATGTACTTCAGCCTATAAAAATAAAAAAAAACACAAACACAAGTCAAATAAGTATAATATGCATGTATTTTAAAAATACTATAATAAAAAAGGAATGCAATGAATACGAAAATAATACGACATTGTAGTTCCTGATGATTCCACTAAAAAAATGAAGACAATAGACAATTATACATTAAGTGAGTCATTTTACTAAATCGGTGCGAGAAAAACCGATTTAACAATCAAAGATAGCTTTTTTTAAGTCTGAGTGCATGAGTGCATGTATATTTTTCATTATATTAAGTTTCAAGATATTAATAAAAATTAAGTGAAAGCCCGGAAGTTCTAGTTTGAAGGTCTATTAATATTAATATGGTCTAGCTTCTTAAAAGACCGGCAGTAAAAAGCACATTTCTATTTCTATTTCTATTTCTATCTCTATTTCTATTTCTATTTCTATTTTAAGTTTTCAATGTTTCAATTGAAACATTAATTCAAATCTGCACAATGCATATGTAGTACCATGCTAACTCATAGTATTTAAGAGTATGAGTCAATTGAATTTATTAGCCGTGAATACCCTATTGGACCATTTTTAATGGATTTTAAATTTCCGAAATAGCATAGCTAGCTATTTTTTTTATAACATCATAATAAATGCTATTTAAACACTTGTAAATCCCTTGATGTAATATTTATCAATAAGAAGTATGAATTCAAAATTATAATATTTTTATTATAAAAGCAAAGCAATAAATTTATTGAATTACCACTACAAAAAAAAAACAATAATGGCTACTCTTACTTCAACTACTTTAGAAGAATCTGCACAAATTTCTTTGAAAACTGTCAATGTTGAAAATTCAGATTCTAAAGTTGCAAAAGGAACAACTGCTGTTTATGATTGGAATACTTTTAAATTTGCACCAATTAGAGAATCTCAAGTTTCACGTGCAATGACTTCAAGATATTTTAAAGATTTAGATACTTATGCTGAATCAGATATTGTTATTGTTGGTGCAGGTTCATCAGGTTTAACAGCAGCTTATGTTTTAGCTAAATCAAGACCTGATTTAAAAATTGCAATTATTGAAGCAAATGTTGCAATTGGTGGTGGTTCCTTTTTAGGTGGTCAATTATTTTCTTCAATGATTTTAAGAAAACCAGCTGATGTTTTCATTAAAGAATTAGGTATTGATTATGAAGATGAAGGTAATTATATTGTTGTTAAACATGCAGCATTATTTATTACAACATTATGTTCAAAAGTTTTAGCATTACCAAATGTTAAATTATTTAATGCTACTTGTGTTGAAGATTTAATTACAAGACCAACCCCAGATGGTAAAGTTAGAGTTGCAGGTGTTGTTACTAATTGGACATTAGTTTCAATGCATCATGATGATCAATCTTGTATGGATCCAAATACAATTAATGCTAAAATTATTATCTCATGTACTGGCCATGATGGTCCAATGGGTGCTTTCTGTGTTAAAAGATTAGTTAGTCAAGGTTATATTAAAAGAAATCAAATGGGTTGTTTAGATATGAATAAAGCAGAAGATGCAATCGTTAAAAATACAAGAGAAATTTTCCCAGGTTTAGTTGTTGCTGGTATGGAATTAAGTGAATGTGATTCAAGTAACAGAATGGGTCCAACTTTTGGTGCAATGGTTTTATCTGGTGTTAAAGCTGCTGAAGAAGCTTTAAATGTTTATGAATTAAGAGCAAAGCAAGATGCTGAATCTTATTGATTAACTTTTTTTATCTCCTTTATCTTTTCATTTATTTATTTTTATTTTTATGCCCTTAATGTTTTTCAAATTTGTTTTATTAATTTATTTAAAACTTTAAATAAAACATAAATTATGATTAAATTATTTTAAAAATTAAAATTATCTTATCATTTTTGTTACTTTTGAAAAAAAATGATAGGCTAGACTCAAATTAAAAGACCTAAAAATAAATGAAAGTAAAAGTAAATAAATTTTGGATTTAATTAAAAGTAGTCCTAAAGGGAATAGATATTGAATCTGTGCAATTTTATATAGGTTTAATTTACATAACATATCGGGCATTTTCTTTTAATTAAAATAACCGTATAATAAACCTATTTCATTGAATTTTGGTTAAATTTTGATTAATAAAGAAAAGGAAATTAGCTTGCAATAAAAAAAAAAATAATTTTATTCCTGTATTGCATTCTTTAAACATCAAAAGCTAATGCAATCAAAAAAGTCTAGATAATCTTGATTACTGATCGGCAGCTATATTATTGCTTCTTCATATAATTTTACAATGTTTATTATAATCTTGATAGAAACAGTATAAAAATTAAAGAATATCGAATAGATGTGAAGGAGAAAAGCACTGTTATTGATTAGTTTTTTCATCCCTTCCAGATGGTAAAATTTTATTTAATTTCGTGGGAAATTTCAATAGCATTTTATTATTTTTGAATAATTTCCCAGTGATCTCGCAAAAAGAGGAGAAATTCGCCCAGTGAGAAAAGTTTTACACGCTTCTTCAGCTTATTTGTCTCGTCTTTTGCCCCCCTCCATCTTTTCATAGAGGGCCGCCGAAAAATTTTGTCCTCAAAAATTTCGTTTAGGTTGAGGTAGTAATTATTTTTCTGGATTTGATTTAATTTGAAATTACTTTGTTAATATTTATTTACTTAACTTTTTGAAATTTGAAAATTATTTATTGCAAACATACATACTTCAAAATATGTCATCACCTAATATGATTATGTTGAAACAAACCCTTATTTGGGGAGGGGGTATTATTGGGCTTGGTGTTCTTTTATTTAAATTCACTGTACCTACAGAGGAAGAACTTCTACAGAGAATGTCACCGGAAATCAGAGCACGAGTGGAAAGAAATAGAGAATTAAGACAAGAGGAACAAAAAATGTTAATGGAAATTGTAAAGAAGACTGCTAAAAGTGACCAACCGGTATGGAAGACAGGAGAATTGTTCAATCCATGGGAAGGAACTGGAAATAAATTACTTGTGGATAAGGTGGATTTTGAGAAACAACAAGCAATGAAGAAACAGCAAACTGATCTTCAAGCATTAAAGGAACAACAGGACAAGCTTAAATAAGTGGAATATAACATGTATATAAATATTTAAATTAATAATTAAATCAATAATTAAATAAATAAATAAGAAAATAAAAATGTTTTAAAAATAATGGTTAAACTCAAGTAATGGGCCATCTACTAAAGAAAGAACTAGCTCTACTAGTTGCAGAAGTATTGTTTTCAGTCAGTGACGATAAAGAAGAACCCCCACTTTGACTATTCATAGTATCTACAGCATTTAGTATGTGTCGTATGCTAGTATCGATCACCATACCACCTTGTACAGTCTCTTCCAAAGCACTTTGTAGAACTTCCCAATGAAAAACTAAATCTAATTCACAAACGTCTCTAAAACATCCATTTAGAACTTGAACAAACACCTGTATAAGGTCAAGAATGCCCAATTCTGATTCATTTTGGTCTACCACAAACACAAAGTAAAGAGTAGCATAATGTCTATAAATCACTCTAATTTCCCTATTGTCACCAGCATAAGTTTGTTGTAGTAACGGTGGCACCGTCAGAAAAGACGATTGAGATTCTTTACGTTGCCTTACCAGCGTGTGTACTTGACGAAGCAGTAGTTGTTGTTGATGAACAGGTAGAGGGTTGTAAAATCGGACAAGTCGAGGTTGACCATCGTTATTAAAGATAAGCACTGCATGGATCATGATATTGATTTTTTTAGTAACAATCAATATAGAATTTAATCAAACACTATATAAAACGTAGTAACGATAAAAGGTGAAAGATTAAATGCAGTAAAAGATCAACACTTCCCAATTAAGTCATAGAAACTAAGCCATGTTTTTTTTTTCGTTAATTAAATTCTGTTTCGGCTCTGTTTCTGCTTCTGCTTCTGTTCTCTTTTAAAAAATCTATTATATTGTTCTTTTTTCGTTGGTCCATTATACACAAAGTATGGGACTACTGAAGCTTTTTAAGAAGAAAACCAAAGACTTTGCATCCAATGCCAACAAGCCACTCAATGGCTTTACAGATACAAGTTCTGTTAGCCTCCCAGCCAAGACAGTAAACTCCAATACTGCTTCCTTCTCTAATCAAACTGATGATGATACTATAATTCAGCCAGCCTCAATTGTCCCTGAACCCTCTCAGAAGAACTCTAGAAGAAGCTCATTTGCTGGAATTTTGCGTAAACCTTCCTTCAATCATGATACTTCTATTCAACATTTGGAAAATTCTAATAATACTTTCAAAAATGTTTCAGATTTACCTGAAGAATTATTACCCGTTGTTACCTTAATTAATCATCAACAATCAAGATGTTATTATAAGGGTAATTCATTTTATTATGATTCAACTGGAAATTTAAATTCATTAAATTCTTCCCCAATAGAATCAAATTTCAATACTTCAACTTCTTTTAATTGGATTGCTGCATACCTTGAACTTAATGGTAATGATATAACTGTTGAAACTGAAAATTTACCTTCAACAATTATAAATATTTGTGATTGTGAATTATTTTACAATAAACAAGAAATTATGCTGACAGTTACAATTACTAATAATTCAATAATGTATTTTCAATTTGATACATTAGAGGAATTAGATGTTTTTTATTCTTCAATTTTATTATGTAAATTTGAATATCAACAATTACAAGAAGCCTATACTGGTGCATTGTTATCATCTCAAGCAATTCATTTTTCAGATATTAGAACATTATTATCACCAAATAATAAAAATATTAAAGAAGAATGGTGTGTTATCAGATTTCCTTTCTTAAATGATAAATGGATTAGATGTCTAGTAGTTATTAAACCCAATAATAAAATGGAAATTTACACAAATTCGAATAAATCAAAAAAATATTTATTATCAACTATAACTAATGGTTTAAATTGTTATACAATTTATCCAAATGATCCACTTCAAATCCAAAATAATTCTTTATTAAGATTAAATGGTTTATGTTATATTAATTCTGAATTATTAAATATTATTTTAAATGATGAAACAATGAGTTCAATTACAAATGAATCAATTAGATCAAAGAAAAATATGAAAACTTCTTCTACAAGATCAAGAACAAATTCTTTAAATAAAAGAATATCAATTAATTCTTTAAGATCTAAAAAATCATTTGATTCTAATTTATCAAATCCAAATGATAATAATTCAAATTTTAGTCGTACTAATAATACAACTCAAAGTCATCAAAGAGTTTCATCAATTGATACAACTGTTTCAGAATCTTCATTTTCAAATTTTAAAACTCCAAAAAAGTTAAGTAAAAAAGAATTAGTTAAAACTCATTTAATTTATATAATTCCTGAATCCCATGCTAGTGTTAAACCTTGTGAAATTATGTTAAGAATGCTGATTCCAATTCTGAATACTTTTAGTCTTTATGGACGTCCAACTAAATTTATTTCTTCAAGAACTGAAAAAAAATCATTATTATTTGGTTTACCTCAATTACCGAATACTTATTATTTAAATAATAAGTCATGTCTTGATTTAATAAATCTTAATATTGATAATTCCATTAAAGAAGATTGGACTGCAAATGATTGGAATTTAATTTTTAAAGAATTGATGAGCGCATTAATGGAAAAGGGTTGGAAAGGTGGTTCATATCAAGGTGATTTAGCTAATTTGAATGTCAGTTTAAATATGGATAGAAATCTAGTCCAGACTCCAGATTATGATCCAATGGAAGATTTTATTGATAGAGCATCAAGTGGTGCAAACAGATCAACTTCTATGTCCTTCTCTTTAGTTGATGCTTAAAACAACCATTATTTTTCCTTCTTTATTTTGTCCGTACCTCATTTTTGCATTTTTTTTAAAGTTTTTCTATCGTTATTTTTTTTTCTGTAGTTATCTAGTGTAACTTTTTATTTTATTGCAATGAAACAACCATTTTCAAGTAATTTCAAAAACTAATTGTTTAAATTTTGTCTTGGTCCCTTCCTAAATAAATCAATACTCATGATAAAATATGCATGAATCATGAATCTGTCTCAGTCTCACTTCGGAACATTCGCTATTTATTATTTTGAACTTTCATAGTTTTATTGTATTGTTCAATTGCTATTATTGTTATGTACAATAAACATTTTATAGGATTGATTATCTTATAAAAGGTAAAAACAACTAAGTATTAAAATTTAAATAAAATCAAAAATTCTTGATGTCAGACAGAAGATTATATTCACATTTAAAATCTAATGAACTTATTAACAAAATTGATTCTTATAATTTAAATAAAAGTAAATCAATAAGACCTCCTATTGGAATACTTAAAATGATTTTAATTAATATGACAATTGGAAATAGTCAAGTGGTGTATGATTCACATGTTTGGAATTTTTTAAAGGATACCATTATTGATTATGGAGATACTAATGATGGATTAAAAAAATTATCATTTTTAATCTTAAAAAATTACGTATCTAATGCATTTAAACATGGGAAAGAAAAACAAAATTTTGTTTATACTGGATTAAAAGATGAATTATTTAATTATTTAATAGATAGATTTGAGAGAAAGAAAGATTTTGACATTTTAAAGATTATGGGTGCAATTGAAATAGGTAATGTTGGGGATGAAACTTTTAAAATTTATACTAATGGATTATGGAAATTATTTATTCAAGAAATAAGTAATGATTCTGTGAATTATGAAATTATACATGTTTCAATTAGATTAATTTATAAAATAATGAGGGATGAATCTGAAAAAGAAAAAAGAGAAGATAAAGTGAAGTTCGTATTTAATAAATTATTTAACTTATTGAATAAAAGTGATGATTTGAGAACTATTAGTTACGTTTGTGATATATTATTGGAATTGGTTATGAACGACAAATATCCATTTTTAAAATTACAATTGAATATTGAAATAGTTTCCAAATTAATATCAATTGTTACTAAATCTAGAAGTTTCAAAGAAAAAGGAAAAATTGGGCATTTTTATCCATCAATTTTAAGTATTTTAACATATTATAAAATTACTGAATCTGACGAGTCTTTATGCAAAGATGTTATAACATGTATTAAACCTTTTTTAAATTTCAAAGAATTAGATTTTTCTGTTATTATAAATTCTATTAAATGCATTATATGGTTTTCAAATGGTATTACTAATGAAATTGAAGATATTATTTTGGACATTGTTAAAACATTTTTAAAATTATTTTTTTTTGAAAATTCTAAAATTATTAAATATCAAAGAACTTTATTTTTTGATTGTTTACGAAATTTTTTACTTATTATTATTAAATTTGAAAATAATATTATTAAAAAAGATCCAAATATTTTAAAAGATATTATAATTAATTATATTTTAATTGATGAAGAAATTGATTTTGAAAATTATATAATTGATACTAAACTTGAAATTTTATATTTACTATCATTAAAAGAAATTGAAGATGAAATGATTATAAAATCACTTATTCATTTAATTAAAAGTTCAAATGATGATATTTCTTATAAAGCAATAAGAACAATTAATAATTTAATTGTTAAAGATGTTAAAAAATATTCAAATTTATTAGATGAATTAATAAATTTAGTATCTATAGAGAAAAATATTTTAACTGTTGCAATCTCAATTAAGGATTTAAAAGATGAAAAAATATCAAAAAAGTATATATCTTATGTAATTAATGAAAGAGATATTGTTTATGAATCAATATCTGAAGGATCATTTAGGGATGATTCTCTTATTGCTTATATTTGGATATTGGGAGATTTATATGATGTTGAAGAATTATTAAAATTACAATCAAGCATTTGGAAAAGGGTTAAACATTGTCAATATGATAAACAAATATCTATAATGAATATATATATTACAAGTTTATTAAAGGGATGGTCAGTTACTGGGAGATGTGCTGATAAAGTGTTAGAAATACTTAAAAGCATAGTAAGCAGTGATGATTTTTATTTACCAGTAAAGCGCCATGTTAAATATTATTGTGACCTTATTTCTCAATGTCAAGGAAATAGTGAAGTAATTCAGAATATTTTAATAAACAAACAAATTAGACAAAATAAAAATGAAGATGAAAATGAAAATTCAGATCTTTCTACAGAGACTGTTAATGAGTTGTGTCATGTTTTTGGTAGTTTAGCATGTATATATTTACGAGATATTAACAGCGTGTTCAGAAAAGGATGAATTTATTACTTAAATAGGAAATAAAAGTATAATATAATTATATTCATGTTGATGTATCAAATTGAATTTTTTATTTTTCGCGTTTTTTTTGCATACTTATATATATAGTAGTAATGTGCAGTATGCATAGTATAAAAAAAATAAATTTAATGAGAAAATGAAAAACGCTAAACGCTAAACGCTAAATCAATCAAATAATTGTTGACAATTTAATTGTTGACAAGTTTATTTATTCAATTAATGTTTAAATTTAATTATATAGTTAAACAATAAAGATTTCAATCTTCTTTTTTCTTGTTTCTTAGATTGATTTCTTATTAATATTAATACAAGCATCATGTTATCATTATTTGTTACTATTATCTGCTGGTTTGGATTGGTTCAAGCAACAGCTCTTACATTTACCCTTGCACCAAATGAAAAACAATGCTTTTATGCTTTTAATAATAGACAAAATGCTAATATTGGTTATTATTTTGCAGTTCAAGCTGGTGGTTCATTTGATATTAATTATACTGTTAAAGGCCCAAATACTCAAATAATTGTTTCTGAAGAAAAGCAAAGACAAGGTGATTATTTATTTAATGCAGATCAAATTGGTGAATATGAATTTTGTTTTGATAATGAAATGTCAACATTTGCTGAAAAAGTTATTGATTTTGAAATTAAAACTGATGATGATTTAGAAGCAAATCAAAGAAAGGCAAATTTACCAAATGCTCCAACTGAAAATGTTGCTGTTGAAAATATGCAATTAAGTGTAGAGAAAATTGAAAAAAAATTAAGTTTACTTGAAAATTCTTTAAATTATTATAAAACTAGAAATAACAGAAATCAATCAACAGTTAAATCTACAGAAACTAGAATTTTCTGGTTTTCTCTTTTCGATTTAATTTTAATGTTAGCAATGGCTGGATTTCAAGTTGCAGTTGTTAAATTTTTCTTCCAAGGATCTAGAAAGCAATTAGTTTAATTTAATCTATTAAAAGTTTTATTTCATATATAGATATATATATATATACATACATACATATATGTTTTAATAATAGTCATAATATAATAATATAATAATATAATAATATAGTAAACCAAACGTATATATTTCAAAAATAAAATTACGTCGATAGACGCGACTAGACAACATCATTCTTTTTCTACGTTGTCTCTTTTCTCAATTTTTTTTTTTCCATTTTTTTTGAATTTTCCACTTCTCTTTTGTTAAAAAAGATCAATGATTTATTTTTGAACTGAAGTTTGTCTTTGAAAAAAGAAAAAGAACATTTATTATTCAAAAACCCCATATAATAGAATCATTAAACAGTTAGGATGAGTGTCTCCCACTGCAGATTTTACGAAAATAAGTACCCAGAAGTTGATGAAGTAGTGATGGTTAACGTTCAGCAAATTGCTGAAATGGGAGCTTATGTCAAATTACTTGAATATGATGATATTGAAGGTATGGTACTTTTAAGTGAATTATCAAGAAGACGTATTAGATCTATTCAAAAATTAATTAGAGTTGGTAGAAATGAAGTTGCAGTTGTTTTAAGAGTTGATAAAGAAAAAGGTTATATTGATTTATCAAAACGTCGTGTCTCAGCTGAAGATATTGTTCAATGTGAAGAACGTTATAATAAATCAAAAGCTGTTCATTCAATTTTAAGAAGATGTGCAGAAAAATTTAATGTTCCATTAGAAGATCTTTATAAATCAATAGTTTGGCCTTTAGCAAAAGAATATGGTCATGCTTTTGATGCATTCCGTATTTCAATTACAAATCCTTCAATTTTTGATTCTCCAAATATTCAATCTCCAAGTGTTGAAATTTTAAATGATTTAAAAGAAAATATTGCAAGAAGGCTATCTCCTCAAGCTATTAAATGTAGAGCAGATATTGATGTTTCATGCTTTTCTTATGAAGGTATTGATGCAATTAAAAAATCTTTAACAATAGCTGAAGAATTAAGTGATGAAAATAATCAAATTAAAGTTAAATTAGTTGCAGCTCCAAGATATGTTATAACTTCTCAAAGTTTAGAAAAATCAGTAGGTATTGAAATTTTAAATAAAGCAATCGAAAAAGTTAATGAATCAATTACTAGTTATGGTGGTGTTTGTGATGTCGCAATGGCTCCAAAGGCAGTTACAGCAACTGAAGATGCTGAATTACAAGCTTTATTAGAAAGAAAGGAAATGGAAAATAACATGGATTCGGATGATGAAGATGATGAAGAAAATGAAAATGAAGATGAAGATGATGAGTAAATAAATAATTAGATTTTAATTCATTATTTGAAACTTGTATATTTTCTAATTATTATCTTTTAAGCTAAGACTATGTAAATCATAAAATTTAAAATTTAAAATTTAAAACTATAAATTATAAACCGTAAATTATTTCAAAATATTAAAGAAGGGAGATAAAGGTTATGAGCATGTTGTGAACATGAAATTCTCAATTTTTAAATTTCATTTCTTTTATTTCCTTGGCCTTGGCCTTGGCCTTTGCATTTTTGATTATTTGATTCTTTGACACAAGTATACATATACTCTGAAATTTGTATATAACTATATGCATCTGTACCCTTATGGAGAATAGGTTGTTACAGGAAAAAAAGAAAAGAAAAGAAACTAAAAATGATACCTACGCAGAAACACTGATTGACCAATCAATCGATTTACAATATTTACAAACATTACATTTTAAGTTAGTTTCTTACTATACATTCTTATCCAGTAGAAAACATATCATCACTTCCTTTGATCTGTTTAAAGAGCACATATTTAAAACATTAGATAAAGAACTAAAATATCAAGATGTAGCTAAAATAAAAGCAATAATACCGCATAATATGATTTTTGAATATGTTGATAAAAATCAATTTGTCCTAGAGGAAAAACATTTTACATGGAAGGATGGGTTTAAACAAAAAGAGGCTGACATTTTTGATATCGATAAGAATAATCCTGATAGCATAAATAATCAAATTTTGATTATTGAATTTGTAGATTCAGGAGTTAAGAGTAGGTATAGAAATGATTTCCAAAAATTAACTGCTGATAGTATTAAGAAATTGATTATCAAACGTGATAATAAATTTAAAAAGGAACTTAATAATTTTGTAAAAATACACAAAAATGAATCCCTAAGTTATTTAAATAAAGTTTATATTAAATATTTACCAGAGCAGTTAAAATTTGTTAATCCAATGGACGAAATGAATCAAATATCATTGAATTCTGATCATAAACCAATTCCTGAATTGATTGATACATTTAAAAAATGCTCATTTTATAAAAATCAAATTTCAAATACATCAACTTATAAAATTAATCCAAAATATGCTAAATATGACACAAATTTTTTTCATGATGTCGATTTACATCCTGATTTACAAAGCTTACTTATTTCGAGAGGCATAGAACAGGTTTATTTACACCAATCCATAGGCTTAAAGGGTGTGTTATTGGAAAATAAACATGTTATTTCAACGACTTCAACTTCTTCAGGTAAATCGCTTATATATCAGCTTCCTATTTTACAATCATTGTTATCCAATGCTAAAGAGACAACTTTATTATTATTTCCAACAAAAGCACTATCACAGGATCAACATCGTGCGTTATTATCCCTTGTCAGCAATTTACCATCTATCAATTCTTCGAAATTAATTAGAACTTATGATGGAGATACCAGTAAAGCTGATAGACAAGAAATTAAAGCAGATGCAAATGTGATTTTAACAAATCCAGATATGTTACATCTAACCTTGCTGCCCAATCATAAATCATGGTCTAGAGTTTTAAGCAATCTAAAGTATGTTGTTATTGATGAATTACATATTTACAAAGGCACATTTGGGTCCAATGTTGCTTATATTTTAAGAAGACTAAGAAGAGTTTGTTCATTATTTGGAAACAATAACGTTCAGTTTATTTCAAGTTCAGCAACTTTGAATGATGCGTCTTTGCATCTATCTAAAATGATTGGACTGCCAAATACCAATGATGTTTTATGGATTGATGAATCAGTAAATGGCTCACCTTGTGGTACAAGAAATATAGTTGGTTGGAATCCTGATTTGGATCATGGTGGTAGTATGATTTCTGATACGTCCAAGATTATTGTTCAACTTTTAAAATTGAATATCAGGACTATTGTTTTTTGTACAATCCGTAAAACTGTTGAATTGGTGATGAAAGAAGTTAGATCACAATTAAAAGATGAATCAGTTTTGTTAAGTCATATAATGAGTTATCGTGGTGGCTATAGTATTGCAGATAGAAGAAAAATTGAGCATCAAATGTTTAACGGTGGTTTAACATGTATTGTTGCTACAAATGCGCTTGAAGTTGGTATTGATATTGGTGGTTTAGATGTTGTATTAATGTGTGGCTTTCCAGTTAGCTTAAGTGGATTTGAACAAGAAATGGGTAGGGCTGGTCGTCGTGGTTTAGATAGTTTATGTTTACTAGTTGCAGGTGGTGATCCAGTTAGTCAATATTATGTTAATAAAATTCCTGAATTGGTTGAACGCAAAGAATGGGAAGATTTGTGCATTGATTTAAAAAATTTAATGATTGTTGAAGGTCAATTACAATGTGCATTTAAAGAAAAAAATGTCAGTAATGATGATTTACCTGACGAATGGACGAAATGGTGGAATTGTTTGCCATGGGAAATCTATGAAAATTTAATTAGAGAAAAATTTAAGTGGGATAATGATATTGGCAAATGGACATGTAACGATTCATATCTACCATACCCGCCTTTGATGGTTTCAATCCGTGCAATAGATGAGGATAGTTTTGCTGTTGTGGATATAACTGGTGGTAATGGTCGCCAAGAAGTTATTGAAACAATTGAACAGAGTAGAACTACATTTACATTATACGAAGGTGGCATTTTTATTCATCAAGGTTTACCATATCTGGTTAAAGATTTTAATGTTGATGAAAAATTTGCACTTGTTGAAAGAGTTAACGTTGATTGGACAACAAATCAGAGAGATTTTACCGACATAGATCCTGTATTAATTGAACGAATTAGATCTTTAAAGGGATTGGAAATACCAATATATTTTGGGAATATTGTGAAAACTAGCATTGTTTTTGGATTTTTTAAAGTTGACAAAAGAGGAACAATTTTAGATTCTGTTGAAGTAAATAATCCACCCGTTAAATACAAATCCAAAGGCGTGTGGATTGATCTCCCAAAAGAATTAATTAATCTGGTTACATCTCATAAATTAAACATGGCTGGAGCAATTCATGCAGTCCAACATGCGATCATGAACGTATTACCAAGATTTGTTACTATAGGTAACTATGATGAAGTTGGATGTGAATGTAAGGCACCAGAAAAGGAGTTTGCTCATAGAGAAACAAAACGTAAAAGACCAGCACGTTTAATATTGTATGATAATAAGGGTGGTAAAACGGGTAATGGATTAAGTGCCAGAGTTTTTGAGTGTGCTGAACTCGTACTGCAAGAATCAAGTAAAATAGTTGATGAATGTACATGTTCTTTTGGATGTCCATTATGTTGTGCTGGTATGCAATGTACAGAAAACTCGCTAGTATTATCTAAAGATGGATGCAAAGTAATATTGAGATATCTATTAAATGATTCTGACCCATTGAAAGATATTCCATATGGACCTGAAGCTAACATGCCAGAAATCACAATCGAAACGATTGTTCCTGTTGGTAATGGTGCCCCAACTGTTAAGATTAGTAACAATGTTGAATTAAATGGAGTTAATTAAAAAAGTGTAAAATATTATGATTAATCAGTCTAATTTGAAAATTTTGCGGAGATTGTAGTATTTATGTATACAAATATTTTTATCTAGTAATAAAATAAATAAAAAATTTATTAATGTAACTAACTACTGTAGATTGAGATTGCCTAATCTTGCTTGCAATTCACGAATGTGGTTTCCCTTAGCAGTACTTTCCATAACAGCATTATCTTCAAGGCCATCCATAAAAGCTTTCTTAGCTGGCTTTTGAGGTGCAACTTTAATAGTGGAATTTGTTTCAATAGCTGCAGAAAGAGCAGTAGGTTTAGCTGGTTTGGAAGGTTTTGAAAGTTTAGGAGGTTTAGGAGGGGGAACTTTCTTTGGTTTAGAACTTTCAATATCCGTCGATTCAGGAGATTGCAATTTAGCTGGCTCAAAAAGTAAGTCTTCCTCGATCTCTGGTGGTGTTGGAGCTGATGGAGATTTCAGTCTTTCTCTAATGTAAGGAGCTTTAGCATCAATCAGCGGCGGAGTTGATTGTTCAGGTGATTTTAATGAATGCTTAGCAGGTACTGGTGGAGGGGATTTTTTCTCTACAGCAGGATGCGCTTGATAGGATTGATGTTGCAATACAGATAATTGTGTTTGTGGAACTGCAGTTATATTACCTGTTGAAGTTTGCGTTGAAGAGGTTAAAGATTCTGTTGTTCTCATATGTGCCAGAGGTGGCGGTTGAAATTTTGAAATATCTGGTAAATTAAATGGTTTTGGTTCTTTGTTTTGAAGTTCAGCAGAATTTGTCCTTTGAGGCAAAGATGGAACAGATGGTAGCTGTCTTATATTGGATTCTGATTCACTGTATGAAGGTAGAGCATTTAAAGGTGTAATCTCTGTAGCACTATTATTTTTCGAAGAATCCAATTGGTTTGGAGAAGGAAAAGAATTATCTGATACCAGAGCAGTATTGTAGGTACCTTTATTTTTTCTTGCTGCTTCTCTTGCCTTTTGCAGAGAATTTTCTTTAATCTGTTTTAGTCTCTGCTTTTCGACCTTTCTTTTTTCAACATTTAATTCTTCTTCTTTAGTTAAACGTGCTTTTGGTGGTGGTGCACCATATTTCGATAAATCAAAATCCATTAAATTTGTTTTAAATTTAGGTTCAGAAATTGTTTCTTCATTGGTTCTATTGGTCATTAAGTGCGATGATGATTGGGAAGGTGTTGGTAGTGGTCGGGAATCTATCGATCCTTGGGTTTCTGTTCTATTGGGTGGTTGCGGATATCCATAAGATGGTACAGTCATAAGCGGAGGTTGAGTAACTACTGGTGTACTTGATTGTTGATATTCAGCTGTTTGTGATTGAGAAGACAGTGGTACATATCCGGCAACCGCAGGTGGTGCAGATTGTTGTTGATAAGCTGGATATCCAGATTTTGGAACTGATGATGTTTGATAAAGTCCAACGGGCGGTTGTTCACTTAGAGCTGGATTTTGCTGTGCACATTGATTTGGGTCTACTCTTTGAGTGTAAACGTTGCTAGGCATTCGTGCTGGGGGATTTGGATAAGATTGATTTACAGGTGGAGCAGGAACTGAAAGTGGATCAAGTGTTGGTTGGGAATATGATGCATTAGCATTTTCTGTTGGACGTGGTGGTAATGAACGAACAGGTAATGTGGTAGTTTGTTCTGGAAAATACCCCTGAGCAACTGGAGGAGGTTGATTAAAATTTGAATTAGCAGGAGAGTGTGGTTGTTGAAAAGTAGAATGTGAACCATTGGATTGCAAATATGGATAAGTTTGTTGCGCAGATGATGCTGGAAAGGGTTGTTTTTGATCTTGTGGCGGCTGATAATATGGATTGCTGTAACTCAAAACATCGGACGGTGTAGAAACTGTACTTTGGCCTGATTGTGTGTGCTGTAATAATGGCTGTTGTGGTTGTTGTGGTTGTTGTACTTGAGAATACTGATAATCATGAGCCAGCAGTTGTGAGGGAGGTTGTGGAGGTTGATTTGGATGGGAATAAGATCCATTTGAAGCATATACGTCCGTATAAATTTGAGAGGGTTGTTGAAATGATTGTTGCCCCTGCTGATCCAAGTGTTGTCCATATTGAATAGATGGCTGACCGTAATGACCTGATTGTTGAACCTGTGGAGCCGAAAGGGCAGGATTTGGATCAGGTTGACCGTAAGCTCCAACATGACGTGGTGGGGGTGGAAAAGCTTTAGGATCTCTATAATTGATAGAAGTATTATTAGTTGGTAAAGAGTCTTCACTATCATCTTCATCATCTTTTCCTGTACCTTTCTTATTGTTGTTGTGATTCTTAACAGCAGTATAACCTGCCTTAGAGACGGCGACAGTGGCTTTGCCAGCACCACGCAACACCGACATGCTTCCCGACTTGATGGAATCCTTATTGTTATCCCAGAAAGACATTGGTTGTAGAACAGGAAGTTAAAATCTTATAGATACCAGAGAAAGAATGGATAACAAATAATAAAATTTGAAAAGTTCAACCTTTTCTCTTCCTAAATTAAATTCAAGTAACAATAATAAAGAGATGAGCGATGAGCGATATAATAATATTATATAATATATAATGTATACATAATTTATGAACATGATTTTCTCGTTTAAGTTTACAAAATGCGTACAATTACTATGTACAAATAACTGTACTGAGTTTCGTATTGATTATAAATACCAATTAACATTCCTTCTATCTAATTGGCAGATTGAAAAATTTAGCAATGTCTAAAATTTTTATCAATCACACTTTCAAATGTGTTTCAATTACAACATTTTCATCATCTCCAGATGAAATCATAGACACGCTATGTTCAGATATAGACAACGTATCTATACAAAGAATACTCAATCAAATATCAAGAACGATTATCAATAATAAATTCTATGTAGGACTTTCAAATGACCTTGCCAGAACCAAAAGTGGTGGTGGATTACTTCCAACAAATTCTCGGTTGTACTCAAACGGATCAAATACAAGTGATGTTCCCGATATTGAGCGTGTTCGTAATTTACTTGAGGTTAAACTTAAAATTGATGATATAGAAAATGAATTTGATGAATTTGATGATGAAAAATTATTTACCGGGCATTTTAGGTTTCATTTACCTCCCGTTATACCCCCACAATTAATTATTTTAATGAAATGTCCAACTTTTCAAGATAAATTATTATTGTTTTATCATGGAAATTCTAAATTTTTACCTATATTTACAAGCAACATTCAAAATACATTTGATTGTACAATATCAGATATTGTTATTGGTAATGAAATGATGCAAGAATGCATAAGTTGGGCTATTAATAATGATGTTCTTGATTGTACAGGTGGTCTTGAACTTTGGTTTGGTAAATTACAAACCTCAGGTAAATTAGGATCAATTATTATACGTATTGAAGATAAAGATATTAAAATTATACATGACTCTTTAAAAGTTCAAAATGATGAAAATCAATTCGCAGAAGTTTTATATGAATATTTACAATCACAGACTAGTATATCATTTAAGCAACTTCATCTAGTTAAATTAAAATGCCAATTATTTACTTTGTATATGGATGGTAAAGTCAAATTTACAAGTTTTATGAGCCATTTAGGACATAAACAAAAATCGAAACATGGAGACCAAAGATTAAGTATTTGGTGGATAATCAGATATTTAAGTGAATTATAATATTATTGATACAATAATGTTAATAGTTAGTAATATAGAATCATAGAAAATGTATATGTATATTTATATGTAATTGTAATTGTATAGTATAGTATAAAAATTGTATTATAGCTTATTCAAAGCGTAAATATTAAGTTAAATCGTTAAATCATTAAATCATGTATTATTAATTATCAGTTCCTTCTTTTCCCATTTTTTCAAGTTTTTCAAAATCAACGTCAAAACTACTTCCACAACCACAACTACTTTTGGTTAATGGACTTTCAATAATTTTAAAGCCTTCACCAATTAATTCCTTGACATAATCAACTTTTGAATCTCTCATTATTTCCAGAGCTTCTTTATCAACAATCAACTTCCCTCCATCTCTATCAAATAATGTATCTCCTTCACCTGGTTTAAAATCATCAATATTTGTGATTTTTAAATCATATTGAAATCCATGACATCCACCAGATGATACAACTAGTCTTAATGCTAATTTAGGTTTGTTTTCCTCTTTTGCTAATGTAGTTAATTTTGTTGCTGCTGAAGGAGTTATTGCAAGTTGTAATGGTAAGTTATTATATCCACTTAATTGTGGATTAATAATTTTTGTTGCTGCAAAATCAGACATCACGTCCATATTGAGTGTAGATTTAGTAAATTTAGGTTTGACAGCATTGGATTGCATTCTTAAACCGATGAAAAGGTTAGAACCTATTTTAGATTTCCAGCACATATTCACCCCTTTAATAGTAGCCATCATTATTTTTTCTATTTTTCTATTAGAATTAGATGTAAAGTGAATTCACAACAGGATAAGAAGAAGATCAAAGGATTGTCCAAGGCTAAAAAAGCTAAAGAATAAAAATAAAAAAACTTAAAAAACATGAACCTTCCCTCCCCCAAAAAATAACCCGAAACGGGAAATCCGATGACAAATGACAAATCCATTAATTATTATTTTTCATTTTTTTATGATTATTATTTTACATTAAATATCAAATACAAGGACTGAATTCAGAAAATTTTATAGGGTATCTTCCTCTCTCTAGATTATATAAAAAAGTAGACAACTAAAAAACTTGCAAGACTTCCAGCCAATAACGACAAGTTGATAAGCAGTGCAGTAAAAGCTGCTGCTGCTTTCTTTTCAGCTCCTGTATCTAAAAGTTCTCCAACACGCATGTAACTACTACTAAATAACTGACCA
Source organism: Pichia sp. yHKS168 (assembly GCA_030571145.1). Classification (NCBI taxonomy): domain Eukaryota; kingdom Fungi; phylum Ascomycota; class Pichiomycetes; order Pichiales; family Pichiaceae; genus Pichia; species Pichia sp. yHKS168. The sequence continues at coordinate 28,109 of JAJLXI010000004.1, read as the reverse complement.
TTGGTAAAACCAAATAACAATTGAACTATCATATATCCAAAATCACCAATCATGCCTCCTTTATTCTTGATATTGCACATAAGAAAAGCTGGGATAAAAAATACACGGCAAGTTGAATATATTATTAACAATCTTTCTTGTTTTATTAAAAAAAATGGTATAGCACAAACTAATCTACCTATTAAATCACCAATATTCCAAATAAAAAATGCTAAAGGAACGTAAAAATCTTTAGAAATTCCTGAATTAGATTCAACATTAGATGCAAAAACAGGGAAAATAAGGGTGAGTGAAAATGTCAATATAATTGTTGATTCAACATATTTAAGTTTCCCCCATAAATGTTTAAATCCAACAAATTCTTCATCTGGTTTACCAACCTCATCTAGTCGTTCTTCTAACGAATCATCCGTAATTTGATTATATTGTAAATCAGGAATATAAACCTTCTTTTCATAATATTCCATAACCCAAATTGAAACTTGTGCAAGAAATGCAATAAAAATACTTGTTAAAAAATATTTAATTGCTTCATTTGATCTATCAGCTTTGATAATGTTTTTATCTTTTTCAATACTACTAAAAATTTGTAGCTTAGGGTTAAAAATAACTGCAATCATCATAGCTATTGATGGTAAAACTCCTGCAATTGCATTACCAACAACTGTTGCATTTGCATAAATTGTTGAAGATTGAACATTACACATTGCCATCATACCAACTTGTGTAAGGCATGATCCAATAGATGTTGCAAATACATTCATCATGACAAAACCAAAATAAAATAAAGTCCATGAATCAGGTAATTTTACAGATATAATCATAATTAGAAATATTAACATCTGTAAATAATTACCAATTTTCAATCTTTTAGCATAATTTACATTATGTTGCCTTGTTGATAAATAATAATTAAAAATTGCAGATGTAAGTGTAGAAATAGTCATCATTGCAGATGAATAATTTGTAGCTAATTCTGGTGTATTTGATAGTTTGTCTTGGAAATAATCAGAGGCTGAAAGAAAACAGTTCCATGGCCATAATGATGCTACCCCACAAAGCAGGAATGTTCCATATTTGATAAATTCAAGATTAATAGATATATTAATGCTAGGAATGCTAATGACAATTTCAGAATCAGCTTCCATTGTTAAACAAGTGCTATAAACTACAAATTATATAGACGTACAGATAGATAAGCAGTCGGTTTATAAACAATTATAAAAGTAATAAATAGAGAGGCAGGAATTGAATCATGAAAAAGCTCGCGTCTCTTTAAAAAAGGAAACAATTTTATCCGTTATTTGTTCTTTTGTAACTTATGAATAAAAGCAAGAGTATTTTTTTCTCTTCTATTAATTCTACTATAAAAAAAAAATAAAAATAATATATAAAGTGATTTGGCTAATGCAAAGTTTTTTATTCAAATTAGTTATTCAAAGATTTAACTAAATTTTAAAACTTAATTTAAATAATATGTAAGTCTTTTAATACATTTTCATAATTAAAAGCAGTAATAATCATCCTTGGATCTGATTTGTCATTTAAATTTAAAGTGCCATTAATTATATCCCTTCTTAACATTTTTTCTCTAGTATATAATATGACATTACTGTTTCTGGGAATTAAATATATTCTCATATTAGATTTATATCTTGGTCTTGCTATTTTCTTTTTTAGAAAAGTTGTTGAAATTCCAATACCGTCTGAATCTAGGAGATTACTTAAATCATCATCATTATGATTTCCAATTTCATGTTCATTTTCATTCCCTTTTATTTCATTGGAAATTTTACAATTATTCTCATCAGATCCAAATAATTTATATAATAAATTTAAATCAAATTCATCATCATCTAACCATTTCTCACCTGGTTTTGCTGTTTCCATTTTTAATACAACTGCTCCCATCCTTTCAAATGCCGCAGATCTAGTTATCCTTAAAAATGTATATTCCCTTAAATCGAAAACTTCACGCACAGCAGAATCAATTGATCTATATACAGGTATATTTTCTGAATCTAAACCAATTGCATTTGGAAAATTAGGTAAATATTGAAGTTTGATATCATTCGGTATAATTGAATCTTCGTCGCAATCTAAAAATGTAACAGTTTGAGATTTACCAGGAAACACTCCACCAAAATTATTACTATTATTATCATTATTATTTAAAGGGTTAATTTCATTTTCATTCATATCTGCTATTGTTGTTGTTTTAAATCTCCAATCTATTGAATCATCAAATAATAATTCTTGATATGAAATATGATCTGAATTCATACCTTTTTTTAGTATTTTAAATTTATTTTTCATTTCTTTATATAATTGAGGACATTTATTGTTATTGTTATTGTTATAATATTCAGAAATATCTATGCTTTCAGTTACTAACATTGAATAAAGTGTTGGTAAATTTGGAATCAAAGTTAGCCTAACTTTTGTTTTAGGAGTTAAAGGTCTACCAATTTTACGTGTTAATGAAGAAGAATAACTTAAGGATGAATTATTTGATTTCTTCAGCTTTTGAATTTTTTGATTTTTCTTTTTCAATTTCTTTAAAATTTTTATTTTAATTTCTTTAGCTTTTACAGTATCTGTTACATCCGAAATATTAATATCTTTATTTCTATGTGCTAATTTAATTAATTTTGAAATTTCAATTGGTAAATTAAATTTTGGAGGATTAAAAATATACTTCGGTGGTTCAATGTTAGTAACAAGAATCGATTGGTTGTTTACATTATTGCTGTTGCTATTGCTGTTGCTATTGTTATTGCTATCATATTTTATGGTTTTCTTGTTAAAATCATAAGGAGGAGGTACTGTTGAAGCTGAATTAGATCTAGAAACAGAAAGGTTAGAAGACAATGATATAGAATCAGATGCGGAAATGCCATTCTGATTTGAATGAATGATATCAGAAGATGCATCAATTAAAGCATCATAATTTAAAATTCCACTATTAACAGGAAAACTATTGGTGGCATTATTATTAGTTTCTGTAATTTTGCTACTATTAGTAGTATTATCGGTTAGATAAAGTAAGGTGTTTAAAAAGCTATTAAGTGAATATTGATGGATACTAGGAAAATTTGAAGACAATAATTGTTGCTGTTGTGGTTGCTGCTGCGGTTGTTGTTGCTGTTGTCCTTGACCTTTGTCGGGTGTGAGTTGGTTATTTAAATTGGTATTGTAATTACGGTGATTATTTTGATATTTAAAAATTGGCTCAAGTTTTTCCAAATCTAAGTTATTTATTGGATGATGGTCATCAATATTAAAAATAGCATTAATATTATTATCATTATTTAAATAATTTTTTGTTAAACTGAAATTTGATGAATCTGGAATATCATTGTTAAAAAAATTCAAATTGTTATTTATATTGGTATTATTTATAGTTTTATCATTTATATTAGTATTCACGCTGCTTTTTGTATCATTAAAGATATAATCAATATTTTTATTAGAGCTTGAAGACATCATTGTGGGGAGCATAATAATTAATGATCAATAATCAATAATTCAATAATATAAATTTTAAGAAATCATGAAACCTTCTGTGAATTGATTTTTAAATCTATAATAAAAAATAAACGTTGGCATATTTAATAAATAATAATCAAAAATGTTATTAATATGTGTTATAAGGAACCACCCATGTGGGCATCCTAAAAGAGGAAAGTCGTATACCGTATTCAGTAAATAGATAGATAAGAATAAATAAGCACGTGCCTTAAAATAAAGTGACACTCATTCTCTCACTCACTCTCTTACTCACCCTCATCAAACATCGAATCGATAACTTTTGTCAGATTCGGGTTATTTAAACCCTAACCATCTTCACGTGACTTTTAAATACAACAATAATAATTGTCATAACTTTTTGTTTTTTTTTTATATTTTGGCGTTTGTTTTCATTTAATTGTTTTTTTCATTTTTTTGATTTTAAAAAGATGATTGTTGTCCTATACTTAATATTCTTATAAGACAAATTAAAATTGTATTGATCTTTTTTAATAATATTATTCTTATTCATATACAACTGATACTTAATTCTTTTCTTTAAATAAACATCAATGAATTTATTCTATATCATAACATCACTTCTTCTGTCATCATTTGTTTCAGCACATATCGCCCTTTTACCTCCAAGAGGAAAAGAATGTTTTTATGAAACTTTAAAGGCTCAAGATGAACTTTCCGTTACTTTCCAAGTTGGTGATAGAGATAAAGATGCAACTGAACAATTACATTGTGATTTTTGGGTTCAGTCACCTTCTGGTAAAGTTATTAAATCTTTAACTGATGCAACTCATGGTTCTGTTAATATTAAAGCTGATGAATCTGGTAAACATGTTTATTGTTTTTCAAATGAAGATTCAAATATGAAAACTAAAGATGTTTCATTCAATGTTCATGGTGTTGTTTATGTTGATGTTAATGATAATTCTGATGATAATTTAGAATCAAGTATTAGAAAATTACTTGAATTAGTTTATGATGTGAAAAATGAACAAAATTATATTGTTGTTAGGGAAAGAACTCATAGAAACACTGCTGAATCAACTAATTCTAGAGTCAAATACTGGTCTACAATTCAATTGATTGTTGTTATTTTGAACTCACTTTTCCAAGTCTTTTACTTAAAGAGATTCTTTGAAGTTAAATCTGCTATATAAATATAAAAAATACATTATGTATTACGTCAAAAATAAATAAATGTTAATGTATAGAATACAGTTAATATTATTAATTTAATGGATTTGGAAATAAGTACTAATCATGGCATTCGACGTGAACTTAATGTTTAGTCCACTTTTGATATTAACATAGTTTCATTTCTTTCTATCTAATTTCATTATCTATTTCTGTCTGTAGATGAAGTATTCCAATTATGAACTTGTAATGTTGTGTTACAATTATTATTCAAAATTCTTCAACACTGATATTCAAATCACTTTTTAATTATTATAAAAAATCTATGCTTTTAATGATTCTTAATCTATGGAACATTATAGGTGTAATAAGATAATAGAAAATAAAACGGCTATAACTAAAAATGACAAAAAGAAAAAAGAAAAAAACAATTTCCAAATACGTCGATCGACCTACCAATTAATTATTTTTTTATTATTTTTACAATTCTTAATTCTTGGTAAAAACTAAAAGCTAAAAAAACCAGTACACCTATTAATTGAAATTTCCATAATAACTTATTTAAATAAATTACTACTAAATATTGTGTAGTGTATGTATGGTAACATGTATAATGTATAATGGAGTAATGAATACATATAGCATTATAGATTATATTATATTTATAAGTCATATTTATTATATTAAATTATATTATATTATATTCTAACCAGATTAATCATCACTTCCTCATATTACTCAATCCACAACAATGTCATCAACATTCCCAACTGCTACCCCCGTGCAATTCTCTCCTGCACTTCTAGATAGTCTCGATAAATCTACAGAATCTGCCCTTACGAGAGCTCAACAAAAATCCCAAATTATCTCAAAACAAGTCTCAAAACAACTTGATTCTCTTCTTACTTCTGAAAAAAAAGACCTCAATGAAAAAATAAATTCACAATTACTTTCAAATGATCCTAAAACTAATTTTGCAGGTTCTCCAGAAATAGTTGAAAAATTAGATTCAATTTATTCTGCTTTGCAACAATCAGCTGAAAATAAAATTGCTAAATCAGAATCTTTAATTAATGCAGAAAAAATTGTTACTCAATGTCTTTTAAATAATAAAGGTAAACCACTTAAATGTTGGGAACAAGTACAAGCATTTAAAAGAATTGCTGGTAATCCTTAAAAAAAAAACCTAACTATGATTTTAATAAATTAAAATAACTAAATTCTAATACATAACTTATTTATATATTTTATAAAATAAATATATTATAATATCAAATTATTTATTTTCCATCTTTTAATTTTGCAATTTTCCTCTTTTGTAGCATTTATTCATTTTTTTTACATACCAACACCTTTGTAAATTAAAATTAAAGCTGAATCCCCTTCACTACCTCCAGCTAATAATGCAACCTTTTCTTTATTAATTATAGTAACAATATCATCATTAAATTTAAACCATCTATCTCCAGTCATATCATTTTCATCTTTGATAAATGCTTGATAATGTCCTGAATCAGCACTTGCCCCTTGATGTGCAATTATACCACTTAATTCATATAAACTTGATGGATTCTCACCTCCTTTACATCCAAGTGTTTTAAATAATTCTTCAAATTTCTCTTTACTCTTATTTTTAATATTCTTCATCTCTTCAATTTGATTATCATATTGTTCTTTAGTTGTTAGTTCTTGATTAGGCTTTAATTTCTTCAATTGTCTAAATTGTTCTTCATTTTCCTTTTCAAGTTTTGAAATAGTTTCTCTATTCTTAATCAATGATTCCTTTAAATTTTCATCAACTAATTCCATAACATCTAATTGAAATGGGAACTGAACTTTACGCATAATTTTAGCTTTTTTCCCTGTCTCTCTTTTCCAGAAAAATCTAACAAAATGAACAGTTAAATATTTTGGTAATCTAACAATTTTCCTAGAAATTTCATAATTTACATTACGATTTAAATTATCATTATGTTTTTCAATTGTTTCTGTTAATCCATTTTTTAATCCATCAATTAAAAAATTAACTTTGCTATTAATATGACAACTTAATTTAAATGATTCTTCAAAATCATATTTAGTATCTGTATTTGAATCTTCTAAACATTTGGTTTCAGATTTAATTTCAATTTTAAAATATTTTGATAAATCTGGAAATTTTTGTAATATAATATTTAAAATTTGTGAATATGCTTCTTCTGCATCTTGTTGTTTATAAAATCCTTCTCTTGAAGTTTCTTGAAATTGTGGGAAAGCATTCCTTACACTTGTTAAAAAATTCAATGGTGTAACTTTTTCCCCATTTCCATTATTTAATTTATCAAATAAAACTTTAGTATTATTAATTAATAATGATGATGAATCAGATCCATTATTTTGATATTTAATTAAGTCTTTTTTTAATTCTTCAATTGTATATAATAACTGGACACTTGAATTTAAATAACATGTATTACCTAAATTAATCAATCCAGATGGTAAATCTAGGTTACTACTGTTGATTAATGCATTACCATTCTTACCATTCTTAGAATCTTCAATAAATTCAATTTGTTCAACGTCCTCTTTCTTAATAACATTTTCCAGTGGTGTACCCAAAACCATAACAACTTGATTTTCTTTAAATCCTACATCCTTGAGTAAAACATCGTCCTTTAATGGACCTCCACGTACTAAAATCTTTTGTCTTTCGGGTGGAACATTGGTGATAGATGAAACTTGCAATTTTAATGTGTGGCCAGTTTCAGAAAGATCAATTTCGATGGGAAATACTTTCCCTGCATGCTTTATCTTAATTTTAAGGTTTTCAGACATGATTAGCGTGTTTTTAATGATCGACAATAAATATAAAACAAATGATTTGCCACTTAAACACAATAATAAATCGTGATTTAAAGAACGATTAATAAAGAATAAAGAATGAAAATAAAAAATCAAAAGGTGCGTGTCTTTCTACTTTGTACATTGTTGTATATACTATATTGTATATTTTACATTGTACATCTGAAGTTTGAAGGCCGTTTCCAAATTTAATTATATTATATAATTTTACTATTTACAAATTTATCTCCTTTTCCGTTATTTTCTTTCCAACTATAGAGAAAAGTAAAACCTATCTATCAAGAAATTATTTTAGATTAATTAATTAACTTCTATAAATCATATAAGATTGCATTTAACTGTAATTGAGAATTTTATGATTTGTCATATTTCTATTTTACTTGATTGATACATTAAGACCAGTTATATTCAATTTGACATGTCAATATAAGTTTAGGAACCTGAAAATGTGATATATTATGCTAAATGTGATATATCATGTTTAATGCACTAATATTTCTAAATTTTTGACTAAATTAGCGGACCTTAAAACAAGTTATCAATTTTTTGACCTTCTATAATTCATCTACAAAAATGAATGAAATCTCCCCCCTTTTTTGAAACTGGATTGAACATAAATTTCAGACGTAAATTTATGGTTAAAAAACTCTTCCGCAAAACATTAAAAAAAAAGCAAATACACCGAAAATGTCTAACGTTATTATCATTGATTGTTCTGATAAAAAGTCTGTGAAAAAACATATTAAAGAAGTTTTTATCCATTTGCAAAAAGCTAAAACTAAAACTTTATTAGCTGCGTATTATCAGTGGTATAAATCTAATCCAGATTATTCTTCGGAACAATTATCTGAATTTGAAGTGGAAATTAGAAAAAATAAGAAAAATATTTCTGGTAAAGATAAGGAAAGTGCAACTGCTGTCTATGGTGATCAATATGCAAAAATCTTAACTAAATTCGTTTTTGAAAATTATATTTGGGAAGGCAGTCTTATCAAGATCGCAAGTGAATTAGATGAATTGACAAAATTTGAAGGTAGAGGTAATGTGGGATCCAGCAAATTATTTACCAAATTGGAATTAGAAATGATCAAGGATATTTTCAAATTATTGAAAGCTACCAGCGGCAAAATCAGAGTGATTGAAACTCCTAATGAAGAAAAATTGAGACTTAAAAATCAAGGAGTACCTCTTGAAATTGCTGAAAGAAAGAAGTTCATCCAAAGCACTGTTATCAAAAACGAACAATCAAATGATGTAAAACGTAATGCTATCAAGGATTACAAACCTTTGAAAATCAAAACTTCTGCCACAGAAAATAAAACAAATGAAAGCAGAAAAAAGAGTACTGATTCTTCTAATCTCACAATTAATCATTATTCTATTGCAGAAGAAAAGTTTTCAAAAGCAGTTAATAATGAGCCTTTGTTTTTCGAAGATAAAAAATCAATTACTGGCAATAAAGATAAATGCAGTGAACCGAATGAAACGGTTGAGACTACACACGCTGTTCCAGAGACATCCATTGATACGCTTATTGATAGCTTTGAAGAATTTTCACTCAAGTTCAAACGGTACTTTTCCAAAAGAAATTAATATGCTTATTAAGTGAATTCTATATTTGATTTTCCATTTTTATTCAATTTTTTTCTTCTGTTGTTTTTCCCAAATAGTTTTCACATAAATCAGAAAAATGATTCATATTTTCAGCTGGCTTTATTTGTATTCGTGTATAAATGATTCTGCCCATCTTTTCAATAACAATCCTTCAACAGGATCATAATTATTGACCTCTTCTTTTTGACTTTGTTTCCTAAATTCATTTAACTCTTGCTCTTGGTATAAATAATATTTAGGTAATAATATTTTTTTCAAATCTGTATTATCGCTACGCATTGTCTTCTTTAATAGTAATTTATAAAATTTGCTGAAGATGTCACGATATTTTAAATCAGGATCTTCAAATAATGAATTGATCAGCAATCCTTGAAAATTCACCAATTGGTCATATTCAGACGTTGATAAATGATATTTTTGTAGAATTTTGGAAAATGTTTGATTCATAATCGACATCATTTCTTTTTTCATTTTGGTCACCTTTTCTTGTTGTTCTATCGTGATCGTTGTATTTCCATAAAACATTGGACTTTGAGGAACAATATCTACATTTGATAGAGATTCGTCTCTATATTTTAAGGTACTATTTTGAGTTGATAAATTCCAGGCAATTGTAGCAGATGGACCCTGCATGTTAGAAGACAATCGGTCAAAGTTATTTGCCCTTGATGATCTGAGTTTTCCACTTAAGTCACTAGAAAAATTATTGTGGTTGTTATTTTCTACGACTTTTCTTTCTTCTGTTGGTACATAATACGGCTTAGAGACATTCCCAGTCTCCAGATCCCAATTCCATTTTTTCTCCAATAAACCACGAATTTCTTTACTTGTTGTATTCTGTCCGCACTTCAAAAAAGGATGTTTTAATAATTCTTTGACTGTAGCTCTTTTTGACACATCCTTTACTAAACATCGGTTAATAAAATCTTTAAATTCCTCAGAAAATCCAGAATCTAATGAAGGTGCAGGACCGTTTGTAATTCTAAACAAAACTCTCATTGGATCAAATTCAGTCAATGGAGGTTTACCATAGGCCATTTCAATTGCTGTAATTCCTAAACTCCAAACATCCGTTTTAAAACTATATTCTTCTTGTTTGATTACTTCTGGTGCCATCCAATATGGAGTTCCAACGAAAGTTAATCTTTTACTCATATTATTCGATAATTGTGTTGCAACACCAAAATCAGCTAGCTTAACTTCACCATTTAAACCAATTAAGATATTGGCTGATTTAATATCCCTATGAATTTTCCCATTTTCATGTAAATATAATAATGCGTTCAGTATGCTACCAAGAATATAACTTATTATTTGTTCACTAAATGGACCAGCTGTCAAAAGATCTGAACATGAACCAGCTCCTAGATATTCCATAATAATCCAAAGCTTGTATCCTTTCATAAAACATCCGTAATATTGTGTAATATTTTTGTGATTACATGTTGAAAGCATTCGTATTTCTTGCTGAATATCTAATAAATTATCAGTAGCTTCCAAATCAATCTGTTTCACAGCAACTTGCCGATGAGCAACCAAATCAAGAGCTGAATAAACTACTCCAAAGGCCCCTCTTCCTAATTCTATAGCCAATTGAAATTGCTCTGAAGAAAACTCACGCATCATTACTAACGTTCTTTAAGAAAGAGAAACAAAAAAAAACTGGGAACGTTTTCTTAAACATTTTATGGAGTATGTTAAAATCTGCATGAAACAACAAAAACATGTCGCAAAAAAGCTTATTGCCTAATCGGGGTCAGTTACACATTATTATTGTAATTTCAACTTAATTTCAAATAAATTTTTCCTCTTCTTTTCTTAAGTAAACGGTTTTTTTAATAATATAAACACTGTCGGATATGTATAAGTCAATAATACAGACGGGGAAGATCACTAAAAATTGTTTCATACGATTTTCATCTTTTCAACAGAAAACAAATGTACTTCTAACATTTTCACAAAATTTTATATGTCGATATAGTTCACAAAGTATTGATAACTTTAATAATAATAATAATGTATCAAGAGATCAACATAATAATAATCATAACAATAATAATAATCAGACTAAATCTAATAAGTATCGACAAATTAATTTTAATATACCATCAGACATGTTGACATCAGCAGATTTAGTTCTTGCTCATACTGCATCATCTGCGTTATCATCATTCCCATATCATTCGGGACATTCATCAACACCATCACTTTTAAGATGTATTCTTTTCGATAAGGATGGACGATATAGAATCATGTCTACCGATGTACAAAAAACACAACTTTTACTTAAACATGATTTATTACCAAGAGATCTACGTAAAATTGATAAAGGTTATGATGATATTGTTCCATTAATTGTTATTCGAGAAAAGAGTATATTATTAAGTATATTACATATTAAAGCATTAATTAAATCTGATTCAGTAGTTTTATTTAATTACGATGGTACATATTCAGATAATAAATTGATAAGTAATATGACTGAAAAACTTAAAAATATTCAAGGTGATAAATTAGATTATGAAATTCGTGCACTTGAAACAATATTTGCAGATGTTATAGATAATTTAATGATTGAAATGCAAATTCATGTTACAGTTGTTAATGGTATTTTAAAAGAATTAGAGAATGATTTAGATTTAGCAAAATTGAAATATTTATTAATTGTTTCAAAAAAATTAGGGCAATTTTTACAAAAGGCAACATTAATTCGTGATTTAATTGATGAGATGTTAGATCATGATGATGAATTATCAGAACTTTATTTAACTGAAAAAAAGCATGGTACACAAAGATCAAAAGATAATCATCAAGAAGTTGAATTAATTTTAGAAAGTTATTCATTACATTGTGATGCAATTGTTCAAACTATTGAAAGTAGAGTCAATGATGTTCGTACAACAGAAGAAATTATTAATATTATTTTAGATTCAAATAGAAATGATCTTATGTTATTAAATTTAAATTTAAGTATAACATTGATGTGTTTAGCTGGACTTTTATTTGTTGCAGCAAGTTATGGTATGAACTTAGAAAATTTTATTGAAGAAAAAAATCTTTGGTTTTGGATAGTTTCTGGTGGTTCAACATTTTTTTCAATTGTTCTATTTCGTTTAGCAAATAAAAGATTAACAAAATTACAAAAAATACAACTTTCAAATAGATGAACTTTTTGGTATATATATATATATATATATGTATATATATTTGTATATAAACATTTGAAATTTCAAATCTAAGTTATTAAAAATAAATTCTTCTTTTTTTATCAGAAAATTATGTAATTTATTTAGCGTTATCGTTTGACTCTTTCTTTAATGATTTCTGAGCAGATGATGATTGATTAGATTTTTCTTCAGAAGTTTCATTGGGTAACGTATCATGATCCTTTTGTTTCTTCTTCATTAAAACTTTAGTTAGTGCACTTAAACCAGCAGTATCACCTGTGCTTCCTGATCCATATAAATCTTTACCTCTTGCCTGAGAACTGAAAAGATTTTCTTTAACAGATGTAGATTGTTGATAATTTTTTAATGGTTTAAATCTTTTATTGGTATTAAATTTTTCATAATAATAAAAATTTTCTTCATCATTATTATAAATTTCATAATTATTATCATCAGCTCCTTGATATCCATAAGTGTCAGGATATGAATATTCTGTATCATTTATATTAGCATAACCTCTTTTTGAATTACGTTCATGATAATTTTCATGTTGTAAATGCCTTTGAATTTGATTTAATTGTTGTCTTGGTAATTTTGATTTAAATTGGTTTGAATTATGGCGTAAATGATTTGAATCTTTATTATAATTATAGTTATAATTGTCATAATTATTATAACTATCGTAATTATCGTAATCATAACTATAGTCATAATTATAATTATCAAATTCTTTTTCATTTTTAATATTATTATTAATTATTTGTTTTGAGCCAATTGTTGACTTTAAAGATTGAGATAATGCATGACTTGGTATATTAGATTGAGGCTTCTCAGGATAAGCAGATATTGGCATATTAACAGTTGATTCAGCACGATTCATATAAGTTGAAATTTCAGCACCATATTTACTATGATTCAGTGAATTATTATTATCATTATTATTATTAAATTTATTTATTGAAATTGGCTGTTGTTGTTGTTGTAGCTGTTGTTGTTGAGGTATTAATTGTTGAGATGATTTGATTTCTTCTTTAAATCTTTTAACATCAGATTCATGAGATTCTTCAAGATTTGATAAAGAAATTGAATCACAAGGTAAAGGATCTAATTTAAAAAAATCTGATTCTAAACATTTAACAGCATTAAATCTTTTCATTGGATCTAAAGTTAACATTCCAGAAAATAAATTTAATGCATCATTTGACATAAAAGAATTAAATTTTAATTCTAAATTTCTTGAATAATTAATTTTTAAATTTATATTATTTCTATTAATTAAATGAGCATTAGGGAAATTTTCAGGAGTTGGAGAACCTAATAATTTAAAAATAATTTCAGCTTGATGAATATCAGATTTACCTTCAAATATTGGTTTTTTAATAAATAATTCACCGAAAACACAACCTATACCCCAAATATCAACAGCAGTTGTATATTTTCTATCACCTAATAATAATTCAGGTGGTCTATACCAACGAGTAACAACTAAACCAGTATATTCAAATTTACCACCACCAGGTGGAGAATTTGAAAATTTTGGTACATCCCCATGAAATAAACGTGCTAAACCAAAATCTGCAATTTTAACAATACCGAAATGATCTAATAAAATATTTGCAGTTTTAATATCTCTATGTAAATAACCAGATTGATGAATATAATTTATACCATTTAAAATTTGTAACATTAAAGATTTAATTTGAGATAAAGATAAATTAATTCTTGGATTATTTAATAAACCATTTAAATCAGAAGATATATAAGGTGAAACTGTATAAAAAAATGAATTATTATTATTTGATTCATAAATTATATCAATAATTTGTAAAATATTTAAATTTTTTAATTTTTTCATAATTGTAATTTCTCTAAAAGCAGTTATTGGGAAACCTTCTTTTTTATCAGTTATAATAAATTTTTTAATTGCAACTAATTTATTAGAATTTTTTTGTCTTGCCTTTGTAACAACACCAAAAGTACCTTGACCTAATTGATTATATAAATCATAATCTGATAATTTTGACATTGGAGTTATTAAATTAGATTTATTTGATTTATTTGATTTATTTAATTTATTTATTTTATGAATTGGATCATTATATAAATTTTTAGATGAAGTTTTAGATTGAACATCAGTAACAAATAAATCCATTGAAACAATAAGAAGAAGAAAAAAAAAAAAGGAAATAACAAAAATTAAATAAAGTAAAAAAAAAAAATAAGGTAATCATGAATTATATATATCATCAATACGTACATACAAAATTATTATTTGAATTTTAATTATGATGGATGATCTTTAATTGTTTCAAACTAAAAAAAAAATTTAAAAAAAAATATCTATATCGACGCGTCGATGCAAAAATTAAAAAAATTAAAAAAATTAAAAAAATTAAAAACTATCGACGCGTCGACAAAAATTAAAAATGAAAAATGAAAAATAAAAAAAATGAAAAAACAAAAAAAACGCCGCCCAGTTGCACGGCACCGGAAAAAATAAAAAACAAAAAACAAAAAACAAAAAACGAATAATTGATTTAATTGATTTAATTAACATGAATTATAAAATTATAAGATTTCAATTACATCACTAATAATAATAATAATAATAATAATAATAAAGATTTAATAATTAATCCTATAAGCTATATTTCTGATTTTATTTGATTTGATTTGATTTGATTATTATAAGACTTAGTAATTAAGTGATATATATATATGGATGGGGTGTTAGTTTTTAATATGAATTCATCAAGTTCTTCCTTTTTTCTTTTGAATTTATCTCTTTTTCCTTTTTACTTTTTACTACTTACTTCTCCTTTGTATTTTTAATCTTTCACTTATTTGATTATACTTTATTTCTCCTTTAATATTTAAATTATTATTTGTATCATTTTGACTACTCATTTCTTAAAAATTTATTCATAAAATCTTCATCAATACATTCTTATTTTTTATTATCACTATTATCATCAATTATCATTATCCTTATCGCATGCTATTTCATTTCAATTCAATTCAATTATAATATATATATCTATATCTATATTTATATAAAATCTTTGATTCATCAATTGGTTTTTTTTTTTTTCAATCAAATTATTATTAAATTAATTATAGTTATTATATTATACATGTAAAATGTGGACTTCTTTAATTCATTTTTTAGGTAATAAATTTAACTATATTTTATCATTTTTAAATCCTTTTATTAATATTATTAAAAATGTTACTTATTTTAATTATTCATCATTATTATTAAATAATAAAGATAAAAATAAAAATAAAGATATAAACAAAGATACAAAAAATAATATTGAATCAAAAAATTTCGATTTATTTAAAAATCCTTCAATTTATAAAGATTTCAATTCAACTTCAAAAAATTTACATTCTTGTGCTGTAGGTGAATTTGATTATGATTTTACTTCACCAAATCCTTTTAATTGGGATTTCCAAAATTTAATTTTAAATAAAAATATTCAATCTTCAATTTCTTTAAATAGTGAAATTCAACAAGAAGATCAAAATTTATCATCAAATAATTTAAATAATAATATTATTAACAACAATAACAACAACAATAATAATAATAATAATAATAATAATAGTACTAATAATACTAATAATAATAATAAGAATAAGAATAAGAATAATAATAATAATTCAAATTTAAATCAAGCAAATAAAATTTTATCAAATTTTAATTATTCTTTTCAAAATCAATTAAAAAATAATGATTTATTTCAAATTTATCAAAATCAAAATAATTTACATGATGATCCTGAATTTTCTGATGATGATAATGATGATAATTTTAATAATTTATTATTAAATAATTGTTATTCAAAATCAAATGATATTGATATTGATAATGATAATGACGATTTTATATATAATTCAACTATACCTATTAAACCTTTATCAATTGATTCATCAATTTTTAATTATATTGAATTAAACAACAAAATTATCTCAAATAATGATCATAATGATGATAATGACTATGACTATGATAATGATAATGATAATGACAATGATAATATTTTACCATTAGATGATGAATTAATGTTTTCAATAATTAGAAATCCAATTCAAATTTTAAATATGTCTACTGTTTCTAATTTTTCAATTTGTCCAGATTTAAAAAATGATACAAAGTGTATTTCATCAGTTGAAAAAATAAATTATTTAAAACGTCAAAATGAAAGTAATTCTGAATATGATTTTGAAAGTGAATCTGAAATTAATGATCCTTTAAAACAAAATCTTGAAAAAAATCAAAAAAATTTAATTTCAACTCAAGAAACTCATTTCATTTCAAAAAATAAATATAGAAAATTATCATTTTCTTCTAAAAAATCAATTGAATTATCTACTTCAAATTCATTAATTGAAATTAATAATTCTAATAACTCTTCTGATGATTTTAATAATTTTAAATCTGAAAATAAGATTTATAAATGTTCAGCTTGTAATACAACTTTTAAAGTTAAAAGTTATTTAACAAGACATAAAAAGAAACATTTCGCTTCAAAACCTTTTCAATGTCCTTTTTTTGATCCATCAACTGACTATCATGATCATAATAATTCAGATAATATTTCAATTTCAAATATTGATGGTAAAATCCCTCGTTGTCATCCAACAGGTGGATTTTCAAGGCGTGATACTTTTAAAACACATTTAAAAGCTTTACATTTCGTATATCCAACAGGTACTAAAAGTGGTGATAGAAGTGACAAGAAGGGTAGATGTGCTGCTTGTTTTAAAGAATTCCAAACAAATAAAGAATGGTTAGAAAATCATGTCATGAAAAATCAATGTGATGGTATGATTACAAAATATAAATAAATCATTTATTTATTTTGAACTTATTTTCCCTTATCTTTTTTTTTTTTGTGCTTTACTGGTGTTTTAATAATTTACAATAATCATAATTATTATTCATCTCATCATTATTTTTCTATTTTAACTTTTATTTACTTTTATTTCCATTTTTCCACCTTTCCAATTTTTTTTAACTATCATTTATAGATTTGTATTTTATAAACGTTTTAAAATATAGTTTCATTTCATTAAACATCAAACTAGAATAAAATTACGGAGTATGCTAAAAATTGAAAAATTGAAAAATTGAAAAAAGCTAAATAAAGCTAAACTAAACTAAATAAACTAAAATAAACTAAACTAAAATAAAATAAAAAATATACTATAAAATATAATAAACTGAAATAAACTAAACTAAACTAAACTATATACTTAAAACCGGAAAAACAAATAAACCCTAAAATCCCTAAAAAGCTAGCATAAAAAAAAACCTACTCATCATTTATTAGCCTTATAACATAATCAATGACTTTATCACAATAATCAACACTAATCTTACAATCTCCATGGTATCTTTCTAAAACACCCAAATATTTTCTAATTATTTTCATTTTTTCAAGCAATAAGTTAATTAAACCCTTGTTTGGTTCAGCACTCTTCTCTTTAAGAATAATACCAAGCGTATGTGGAGCAGATGAGAAATCAATAGAAGCAATAACTTCACCCGTATCTTTGGAAATAATCTTAACCTTTTTATCCTTATATTCTTCGAATCTATCAGGGTCATAAACTCCTCCCAAATTGAAATTACCTAATTTAATATCATTATCAAATTCTAAATAATTACCACTTTTATCTTGTACAGTTGAATTATTATCTTCATTTACATTGCTTGAATTATTATTATTTTCGTTTAGGTTGTTTGCATCCGTAGAACTTTTAGTTTCATCATCCTCAAATATAACTGTGATTGTTTTCAATGCAACCACCAAAGAGGCTAAAAATGGCCATGTTTGAATCATACCCCAAACAACTATACTAGGAATTTGAATCCAACCTTGACTTTCAACAGATACGTTAGATACAAGTGAAGTCCATGAATTATATTCTGACCATTTCTCATCTTCTGAATTACCTGCACAACATGGACTAACAATTGTTTCAAAAATTTCATCAATAGGATTATTTTCACATATCGTTGCTGAACAAACTCCATCACCTAATTTCAAAAGCATAATCATTTCACAAATTATATCACTTGATTTAAAAAACCATGACCAATTTCTATTTCTATCCTTTTCTTCAAGAATATTCTTTGACTTTTCAATTACTAATTTTGGATCAACTTCAATTAATGACAAGTCATAAAATGGGTTAATTTGTGATCTAAATGGTTTATCTGTCTTTGGAGGATAGATTAAAAGTGAATTACATAAATCTATTGCAATTAATAGACAAGTTAATCTGTTCAGAAATGCACTTGTAAAGTTACTTGTGTTAATAATAATTCTAGGGGTTTTGTTATGATCCTGTTTTGTTATTTCATAAGAATGTAAATGACTAAAATCAGTATGCAATTGAAAAATCTTTTTTAATCTATGACAAAATCTCAATGTTGTGTAGGGTAGCATAACTTTATTTGAAATTGCATCAATAACCTCATCTAATAAAGTCAAAGTCATAATTAGAGATGCAGAATCAGACAATTTTAAACCATCTGGATTCGCAGTACTAATTGACCTTAATGAGACTCTCTTGTTATATAATTCATTAAAATTTGATAAATTCTCAGTTTCTCTATAATATTGATCATCTCCAATTGGTAGTTCAACTTCATGATTAATCTTAAAATTTTGTTGACTCTTATCTTTTAAATATGGATATCCAAAACTGATTCTTCTATAAACATAAATTTTGACAAGGTTCCAATAAATCCTAACGAACATTTCTCGTTGTATTAACGTATGTGAACCAACTATTGTTTCAGTTTGCATATTATCAAGTTTCCTCCAAGCACTGCCAGACATTGCGCCCTCTAAATTGAATAACTTCATTATTTCAATGGATTTGTTAACATATTCATCATCTCCCCTGGTACATTGAATGATTTGTGAAACCAATAAGGTTTCAACAAAAAGTTTGTTTTCATAATCTTTATAAATTTTTTCCCAATATGATTCATTTAACCACAAACTATCCGAAACTTCTGTATCCAAAACATATTTTACTGAAGTTTTAAACATAGCAGCTAATAAACCAATTGTATCGTTTGACATTGATAAATTTTCAATAAAAAATGACATGTTCGGCAAAATCAAAAAATTATGATGCGAATATTTATAATAAACACCAATCATTTTATACAATGTCTGAAAATCTGGTAATTTTAATGATTCCAATAATTGAGGATTAATGAATGGTGGGAATTTAAGATGTAATTCCAATGGTTGCATTCCTTTATTTCTTTTATTCCATGATAGCTGTTCATTTTCTGCTTTTAATGCGTTGTTTTTGATTACATTTGACTGCTCATCAATCCATCTTTCCGTTGTTGATACATCAGTTAGTGAATATTCGGATATTGGTCTACGTGTTGATCCGGATGTTAGGTTAGAATTTGATTGAGAACGAGATTTTGACTTGGAATGCTTTGATTTTGATCTTGATCTTCTTAATTTTTTTAGTTCATTCAAGGAAATGTCATTATTATTAGCATTGTTATAAGCATTTTGATCATTATCAATATCATTTCGAATTGATTCTGAATTGTTATTGTTATCAACATCAGAGTGTTCAAGAACGGGAGGAAAAGTGTTTTGATAATTTTGAGCCCTAATCCTATTCTTTTTAGCTTGAATCATTGTAACTGAATCACTAGGAGCTAAAGAAATTGACCAAGAATCCGTATCTTTTGTGTAACCTCCTTGTAAAGACTCTTCTCTTTCTGATCTTTCTGATCTTTCTGAGTCTGATTCAAATTCTGACTCTGACTCTGATTTTTCCAATTCATGTGATTCTCCTGAAGCTAATATAGACCCTTCAATTTCAGGAAGGTCTTTTTCATTCTTTTTAATATTAGCAGATGTCTTCACTCTCTTTGAATCATTTCCACTGCTTCTTTTGCTTAAATTACTACCTCTATCAGTATCTTTTGATCTTCTCCTTTTTTGATTTAAATCTCTAGAATGTTCCTCAACATTAGAAATTTCATCATCCCTTTTATTTTTCTTAAGATAATGCGTTGAGCTTTTATCTTCAAAATCAATAAATTTTCTTTGATTTAATTGTGGTGTCATCATTGGAGGTTGCAGTAAATTATTCGGATATGAATAGGATAAATTATTAGTAAAAATTTGGTTTTGATTATTATGTTGATTAGATAATTGTTGAAGTGGAGGTAAGGCCATATTAGATTGATTTTGAGTTGGTAATAAATGTTGTGGTATTTGCTGATGTGGTAATGATTGCTGTTTTTGTTGATCTTGGCGTTCTTGTTGCTGTTGCTGTTCTGGTTGTTCTGGTTGTTGTCTCTTTTGTTCTGGTTGCAGCTGCTGCTTCGGTTGAGGTGGTGCTTGTGGCTGTAGTCGTGGTTGGTGTTGGTGTTGTTGGTGATGATGTTGCCGCTGTTGTGGTGGTTGTGGTTGGTGAAGTTGTTGAAGTTGTTGAGGTGGTTGTGGTTGCAAAAATGGTTGTGGCATTGGATAATGATATGGGAAAATGTATGGATTATAAGGCGGTTGAATCTGAGTTGGTATATTCAATTGATTTAAATCTTTAACTTGAGTCCTCCCTTGATTATTTATATTATTTGTCAAATAATCACGGGAATATTCATCTAAATTGTAAATATGTTGTTGAATTGGTAATTGATTTTGGGTATGTTGCTGCTGATGGTTTGGAATTTGTGGATAATTAAATTGAATTGGATATTGATGATTAATCTCTGGATACATTGGGATATTAAATTGTTGCCATTGAGATTGTGAAGGATGTAACGAATAATGTAAAGGCTGTTCTTTCTGGTAATGTTTCTGTTGTTTTTGATGTTGATTTGAATGTTGATGTTGTTTTTGATTTTGCTGTTGTTGTTGTTGTTGTTGTTGTTGTTGTTGTTGTTGTTGTTGTTGTTGTTGTTGTTGTTGTTGTTGTTGTTGTTGTTGTTGTTGTTGTTGTTGCTGTTGCTGTTGTTCTTGACTTGAATATTGGTGCTGGCTAATAATTTTTGAATTATTAACATTATTATTATTAATAGTATCATTACTAATCACATTGTTCGAATGAGCTTGATGTTGTAAGTGAAGTTGAACTTGTTGTGGATAAGAAGAATTATTATCAATATTATTATTTTGTTTTAAGAAAATATTATCAAAATTTGAAACTACTGATGCAGAAATAATTGAAGAATTTTCATCCGATACTTTGGAAGGAGATACTTGATTATTAAGATGAATTAATCTTTTCTTTCTTCTACCACCTCTTTTACTTGGAACAAAAATGCAATCAACATCAGTAGAACGACAATTTGAACATTTTTTGTAAAAAGTTTTCTTTAGGGAAGGATTTGTTGGATATGAAACTAAAAGTTCACCATCACATTTAATTTTTTTTTCTCTGCAAGAAAGACAAGCTTTCTTGGCAACAGTACGTTTTTCATGTGGGGGAAGGGTTGACCTTGTAGATATTGTGGACAAGTTATCTAATTTGGATACATCCGAGACATAAGATGACATGATGATGATTATTATTCAATAAGTAAATATAACTTCAAATATTGGATAATAATTCGATAGTTTTAAAATAATTGAAATAAAGTTAAGTAATTATAAAATAATAAAAGAAAGCAGGTCCATACAATCAAAGAAAGATCAATTGTGCAACTTGCAGCTGCAACCTGCATCATTCAAATTATGAGCCTCACATTAATTTATTGGCAAAATTAAATTTTCTATGTATTAATTTAATTTGCCATCCCCACCCCCACCTTTTGAATTTTAAATTTTAAAAAACAAAAAATTAAAAAAATACAAAAAAAAAAAACCATCGACGCGTCGGGATAAAAATAAAAAAATAAAAAAAATAAAAAAAACCATTTCGGAGTAGAGCGGACCACTTGTTCCGTTAAGTTTTTTTTTTTATTTTTTTATTAATATTGTCATTAAAAATATGTCATGAACATTTGCTGAATTTACGGAACACTCTCATCTCAGAATATCTAAATTTTACGATCTTTAATTATTCATATCAGCTGTTTAAAAAACGATTAAAAATACAGCCTTCTCTTTTCCGTTTATTGATTTTTATATTAAGTCACTATTTAAATAATACTTTTTCTTCTTGGGTTCCCTCTGATACTTTTTCATCTGTTTTTTTATTATCCCTTCAATTCCTTCAATTGATTTTATATATATATCTATATATATCTATATATATTCCCTTTGCCTAGCCCGCTTATTCTTCATTCAATAAAAATCCTTTATTTTTTTATTTAATTTTGATCTTAATTAAACAAAATTTAATATTCATTAATTTTCAAATCAAAAATGTCAAACTCAAAAATTTCTTGGTTAACAAGTTTAGATGTTAATAAAACTCCTGAAAAGAATTTCAGACGTTCTTCAATTATTGGTACAATTGGTCCAAAAACTAATTCTGTTGAAATGTTAGTTGCTTTACGTAAAGCTGGCTTAAATATTGTTAGAATGAATTTTTCTCATGGTAGTTATGAATATCATCAATCTGTTATTGATAATGCTAGAAAATCTGAAGAAGTTTATCCTGGTAGACCATTAGCAATTGCACTTGATACTAAAGGTCCTGAAATTAGAACAGGTACAACAATTGATGGTAAAGATTATCCAATTCCTCCAAATCATGAAATGTTATTTTCAACTGATGAAAAATATAAAGAAGCTTCTAATGATAAAATTATGTATATTGATTATAAAAATATCGTTAAAGTTATTCAACCTGGTAAAATTATTTATGTTGATGATGGTGTTTTATCATTTCGTGTTTTAAAAATTGTTGATGATAAAACTATTAATGTCATTTCTGTTAATGCAGGTAAGATCTCTTCTCATAAAGGTGTTAATTTACCAAATACTAATGTTGATTTACCTGCTCTTTCTGAAAAGGATAAAGCTGATTTACAATTTGGTGTTAAAAATAAAGTTCATATGATTTTTGCTTCTTTTATTAGATCCGCTAATGATGTTCGTGAAATTAGAAAAGTTTTAGGTGAAGATGGTAAAGATATTAAAATTATTGTTAAAATTGAAAATCAACAAGGTGTTGATAATTTTGATGAAATTTTAGCTGAAACTGATGGTGTTATGGTTGCTCGTGGTGATTTAGGTATTGAAATTCCTGCTCCTCAAGTTTTTATTGTCCAAAAGCAAATGATTGCAAAATGTAATCTTGCTGGTAAACCAGTTATTTGTGCAACTCAAATGTTAGAATCGATGACTTATAATCCACGTCCAACTCGTGCTGAAGTTTCTGATGTTGGTAATGCAATTGTTGATGGAGCTGATTGTGTTATGCTTTCTGGTGAAACTGCAAAGGGTGATTATCCAATTGAAGCAGTCTCAATGATGCATGAAACTGCTTTAGTTGCTGAAATGTCCTTACCATACTATACTCAATTCACTGAGTTAAGAGAAGCAACGAAAAAACCATGTGATATTCAAGAAACTATTGCAATGTCCGCTGTTACTGCAACTTTTGAACAAAATGCAAAGGCAATCATCGTTTTATCTACTTCTGGTACAACTGCAAGACTCTGTGCTAAATATAGACCAGATTGTCCAATTTTGATGGTTACAAGAAATGATAGATCAACAAGATTCTGTCATCTTTATAGAGGTGTTTATCCATTCCCATACACTGGTGTTCATGAAGAAAATTGGATTCAAGATGTTGAAAATAGAGTGGAATATGCTATTGAAGAAGCTATTAAATTAAACATTTTTAACAAAGGTGATACTGTTGTCGTTATCCAAGGTCATCAAAAAGGTGTAGGTCATTCTAATACTATGAGATTAGTTAAGACATAAGTTTACTAGTTTATTATATTAATTTTAATTATTAAACCCCTTTGAACTTTATAATTTCTTTTACGATTTATATATGATATAATATAAATATTTTATGTTAATCAAAAACAGTTTAAAAAATTTTGATAGAAACACAGAAACCCAAAGCCTCTATCTCAAAAAAAATCCAGAAAACTGGAAAAATTTTATAAAAATTTCGAGAATTTCACATTTTATTTTAAGTTTAATTTAAATAAGCGTGGTCCTAATAAATGAGTATAGAATTATTGCCTTAACTAGAACCCTATCTATATAAACGAAACACGAAAAGTATTTAATGGTAATATACTATGAAAGAAATATCACCTGATACAGGTGGGCAACAAAAATTGGGAGCTCAGCAAGATTGTCTGGACTTAATAATCGCAGAAACAAATAGGACGGATGCTAAGCTTGCCTCCAACGATGAATTAAATCAAAACTTCCTGAATCAATTGAATTCAAAATTGGCGATTGGTTCTCCACAAACGTCTATGTTATCACTGGAACTTTCAAACAAATGTTTAAATGAAGACAAAATGGAGAAAGACCTCGAAACATTAAATAGCTTGCATGATATCATTGATAATGATCCAAATCAAAATCAGAATCAAGGCCGAAATGAGATCAAGGGTGACAATGGAGTTGATGTCATTAAATTAATTGTATCTGCTGCACAACATGGTGATATTCAAGCTTTGAAGGGTTATTTTGAAGCATCAAAGGAAAACCCGAATCCACTTTCCCCAAATGTTACAGACTCTGAAGGTGTTACTTTAGTTCATTGGGCTGCATTGAACAACAAATTGGCTACAATTAAATATCTAGTCTCAATAGGTGCAAATCCAGATACACCAGCTGGTGATATGAATGCAACTCCTTTATTGTGGGCTGTGAGATATGGTCTTGTTTATGTCGCTGATTGGTTAATTAGGGAAGCTAAGGCTGATATTACGATAGTGGATAAAAATGGCATTGGTATTCTTTTAGCTTCAGTTTTCTCGAACAATGTTATGATGGTTATCTATGTCATTTGGACATTAAATGACAATAATTATAATGGTTATGCTAATAAAAATTTTGGCTTGGAAGGAATAGATTCTACAGATCCAACTGGTCGTACGGCTTTACATTGGGCTGCTTATCAAGGCGACTTTCTAACTGTCGATGTTTTACTAATGGCAGGCGCAAAACCTGATCTTATTGATGCAGATGGATTTACCCCGCTGCATTGGAGTTTAGTTAATGGGAATAAATTTGTCACAATATCTTTAATGGATGCAAAATGTAATGTTAACGCAAAAACTGGTAGCGGAAAATCGTGTTGGGATATTGCAGCAGATATGAATGGTTCAACCGCTTGGGCTTCAATTTTAAAAGACTCTGGAAGGAATGTCGTCACAGGGGAGAAGTTGAAACCATTATTAACTGAGGATTGGGCTAACTTTTTTATTTCTATTCTCCCATTTATTACATTACCGTTGGCGCTATCGATCCTTACACTGGAGAAATCAGTATTTTTAAAAGTATTTCTTGTAATACTTATGTTAGTTTCTCAACAAATTTTACTGAAAATATTATTAATTCCTTGTTTGAACAAAGGAAAGTTTAGTTTTATGAGGACTCCATTTTTTGCAGGTATTTTTTTATCTACTTCATATTGGTGCATTGTTACATGGCTTTTTAAATTATTAAGAGAGACTTTTCACTCTAAAATGGTTGAAAACTTTCTATTTTTTTTCAGTGCAGTTGGCACTGTCGTGTTTGCTTTAAAAGCAATGACGATGGACCCAGGTTATATTCCCAAAGAAATGGAACCGACTGAAATTTCAGCATCTATTTTTGAACTTTTAAAGTTACGCAAATTCGATTCTAATCATTTCTGCATTCATTCAAACATTAGAAGACCAATACGTTCTAAATATTCAAAAGAGAAAAGGTTAAATATTGCACGTTTTGATCATTATTGTCCCTGGGTTAACAATAACATTGGTGTAAGGAATCATAAAATATTTTTTGCATTTGCATTATGCCTCGAAATTGCAGCTTGTTCCTGGTTGAATTTGGCGTTAGAATATTTTGATGAAATTGATTTACCAAATGAGTTGGAAAGAATATGTGATGTTTATTTTGAAGATATATGTAAAGGTTCTATCAATTCTAAATTTATTTTCTACTTATTTTGGTGGGTTTTATTGCAACTAATTTGGCTAACAGTACTGTTACTTGTCCAAATCGTTCAAATTTCAAAAGGTGCAACAACTTATGAATTTTCACATCAGCATAAATTGTTAGAATCTGCAAATCCATTTTCATCTGTTCCTGCTGATGAGATGACAATAGTTCATGATAGTATAGATGATGTTGATACTGATACTGATACTAATACTGATATGGAAATTATTTTCACTGACTCTTCAATTCCAAATACTTTACAGAACAAAATTGTATCGATTTCCTTTGCATTTATATCAAAAATATTCACATCAAGAGCATGTCGTATGATTGGTCTTGATCAAATGGTTGTAGTTACAAATGATTTAATGCATAAAAAGAAACTAGAACACAAAAAATTCAGTTATAATTTTGGATTTTTTAGAAACTGGCTAGATTTTTTGTTTTTATGCAGAATTGGAGACAGTTATTCTTTCAGAACATTAACTGCATTGCCTTCCAAGGGAGAAAATAACTTAAATGGTGTTTTGGTTGATTACTATAGATTGTACAACACTCCTGAATCTGTATGAACTATAATTATACAGGATTATAATTGGGGGTTTACGGGAGGTAAATTTTGTGATTATTATATATTAAGGAAGATAACAACATCAGCCTATATGTGCTATCGCAGGTTCTTCTCTGCAATTGATGCAATTGGCTTCTCTCAGCATTCATATTTAGAGCTAGATTTTTGCCCTTTTCTATGAGACATACATGTTATCAAGTCACTTTTCTTACTTACATTTAATTGTATTTAGCAAATGTGGGAATAATTCACACATTCTCAAAAGACTTCATTATTATTTCAATCAATAAATAGTCTGATTATGTGTTTACCAGATTCGTTGGATTATGTTTTAGCTTTTAATTGTTATTCAACTGTCTCAGTTTATTCTACTATATAAATTAGCATTAAAAAAACCATAGTTTGAAGATCATAGAATTACGCTACATTCGTTCCTATCTAGAGTAGCTTCCAATCAGGAAACATGGAATTAGTTTTTGATTTTTTATTCTACGTCCTGCATTCTCCCATAAGCTATAATCTACCTTAGAATTAAAAAAAAAAAGTTCCTGCTGTATGTCTTTAGTCTAATTTTTACCAGGTAATTGCGTAATCCTTTATAATATAGAATTCCCACAGCATTTATACCTACCTGCATCCAATGAATATGAGGACCGAAAATAACTATAACAAAATATAAAAATAGCTTCAAAAATGAAATAAAAAACACAATGAAATTATGTGCCAAATATAATTTGGACGAGACCGGAGTCGAACCGATGACCTTTCGCTTGCAAGGCGAACGCGCTACCAACTACGCCACACGCCCTTAAATTATTTGATCCCTAGCAGGATCGAACTGCTGATCTTGGCGTTATTAGCACCACGCCTTAACCAACTGGGCCAAGGGATCAGAATGTAAAGTGTAAGGGATTAAATTTAATATACTGTTAGTATGACCGGATTACGAAGGCTTAGTTACCCTATTAGGAAGCTATTATGAATTAGACAGGTTGACGTAATTAATATGCGAGGTGTTGAATTCCAGTTGTCCTTATTTGTAATTGTTGTGCAAACAGTTGTTCTTCAGTTAAAGTATCAGACATGATTATATACGATCTTTCTTTTTTTTCTATAAAGAACTAAATAAACTATAATATATGTAATGAAAAGGTAGAAAACTTTTCACTTAAATAG
>JAJLXI010000002.1:3841-70102 GCA_030571145.1 Pichia sp. yHKS168 | reverse complement strand
TCTTCCATTTTAGATCATTCGACTTTGATTCCATCAATTACTTCTTATGCCAACCTATCCAGCTCTGTGGTTTCATCCAGCTCTGATACCTTATCTTCTGATTCAACTATTTCAGTTACACCATCAAGTTCTCTTGGTTCATCAAGCTCAGTCGCATCATCGAAATCCTCTGGTACCGTTACTCCCCTATCTAGCTCTTTTGAATCATCTAGCTCAGTTACATTATCTGAATCCACTGGAACACTTACACCACTCTCCAGTTCTTTTGTCCCATCTAGCTCAGGTGTGTCATCTATTGCTTCTAGTTCTTCCACATTTGCTACATTCTCAACCAGTGAGAGTGTTGTGGTAGTTTCAAGTTCTTCATCTTCGTCATCTTCAGGATACACATCTAATACTACCAACTTAACTACTATTCCTGCTACAAACTGTTTATTGACAACTAGTACTTCATCTACTGTTGTAACTTATTCAGGAACAGAAATCGCATCATTTGATATTATTATTAAGACTCCTGGTCCTTCATGTTCATCATCTTCCATTTTAGATCATTCGACTTTGATTCCATCAATTACTTCTTATGCCAACCTATCCAGCTCTGTGGTTTCATCCAGCTCTGATACCTCATCTTCTGATTCAACTATTTCAGTTACACCATCAAGTTCTCTTGATTCCTCTAGCCCAGCTGTATCATCTACATTTGCAACATTATCTAGCTCTATCGCAACTAATCCATTATCCGATTCTTTTACTTCATTAAACTCTTCAACATTATCCAAAATTTCAGGTTCATCAAGTCCTACTGCATCCTTCAGCTCTTTTGAAGTACCTAGTTCGGTTGCATCTTCAGACTTTGGTGTTTTAAGTAGCCCAATCTTATTATCTACTTCTCATAGTCCAGTCAACTCCTTTACTGTCCTTACTCCATTTAGTCTAATTTCCACAAAGACAACAACGACTACAATAGCCGCTACTGACTGTACTTCAACTACCATAACGTTAACAACATCAGTTGACAGTGTACCAGTTGTGAGTGTTATTGTGAAAACCTTGGCTTCAACTTGTAGTTTGTCATCAATTCTTGCACAATCCATTGAAATCTATCCAGCAAGTGATTGTCATCAAACTACCGAAACAATCACTCTTACCGTTCCAAATAGTGATAACCAAATAACAACCATGACTAGCGTCATTGTTAGACAACCAACAGGTTCATGTCCAATCTCTTTATCCACTACATCCTCCACTAACGTATCATCTTCTACTGAAGTACCATCCTCCGCTGAAGTGTCATTCTCCTCCGAAGTTTCATCCACCATCGAGATACCATCCCCAGCTGATTCAATATCCACAACTGATATACCCTCCACGGTTACTCAAACTTTACAGGCTTCTGATTGTGTTTTTTCTATGACTACATCAGCTTTTGTAACTACAATTTCAAACACTGCGTTTACAAATGTTGTTGAAATTTTCTATACTCCTGCTCCAAAATGTGATATAATTGTCACTACCGAGACTGCGATTGGATGCCAACCATACACATATACAAGTCATATAGGAACTGTGAATAATTTTGGTAAATACATTAACGCCACTTTAATTGTCATTGAAACACCTGGCTCAACTTGTTTAGGTTTATCTTCGTTATATCCTGAAGCTTCAACGGTCAATTCATTACCACTAACCAAAACAACCAATCCAACCAATACTATTGAATTTACTACACAAGTTGTTACGGTCAGTACATTGGTTACCACTACTTGTACTGGAAACAGATGTACAACTATTCCAGTTGGAACCACTAGTCTCACAAAGATTGTTACCATGACAACCACCACATGCCCAGAAACTTCAGCAATTATCCCAACATTTGAAGTTTCAACAACTGGCCTGACTGTTTCAAACACAAAAAACGGTTCAGCAATTGAAGCACCTTCAGCTCAAACTGCTACAGATATTCCATCAGTTTTAAATGGAACCACTAATTCAGAAATTTCAAATGTCACAAATGTTGCACAAGTTTCAAATGAAACAACCAGTGCAGCAACTTCAAATGAAGCAAATGTTCCACCACTTTCTAAGGCAGCAAATTTCTCACCAACTGACTCTTTAGCAGTTTCAACTGCAGTCAATTTCCCAGCAGTTTCAGCTTCAACTACTGTTTCACCAAATGGTGATTTATTATCTCAAACTGCACCAAGTGCCCTACCAGCTAATACTACAGAGTCAATTACCATTTTATCCACTGTTAGTTTAACTCCATCAAATACTCTATCAGTTTCAATTCCTGCAGCTGAAGCGTCTATTAGTATTTATGAAGCTTCAGCTCCAAAAACCAACGTTATTTATTCTTTGATGTACTTTGTTTTGGCAGCTGTATGCTTGCTCTAACTTTGAGACACTAATTTATTTCTAAAAAAGAAACATTAGATACCTTTTTCCCCTCAATTTATTTTTATTTTTTTTATATTTGAATATATAACTTATTTTATTATCTACCTAATATTTTCCACAATTATCTACTTAATTTATTTTCTATAATTGTCCCAATTAAATTAATTATTGCTTATCACAATTAAAAAATTTTCTCCTCTCTTTTAGTCTCCTGTCTCCAGGGGTCTCGAAGTATCGACATGATTTTCTTTGCTGCGAGGATACCTACAATATAAATTAGGAATTTTTAATAAATTTCAATCAGTTTCTCTTCAGAAAGCCTTCTTTTCTTTAATTCCAATAAACGTTAAACATTCCCATGCATAAAAATGTTTAGAAGATATTTTTCAGTACTGAAAAACGACACAGTGAAATCTCTCAAGAGATCACCACGTAAGAAACGTACACTTGAAGAATCTGTTTCATTTGAAGATTTTGTTCTTCGTGGTCAAGTTATCCATGTATATAGAGACATTTTACGAGGTGTTTATAAAATTCCAGATCCACTATTACGCTCAGAAGTTTTACAGTTTGTAAAAGGAGAATTTAAAGCTACAAAAAGTGTTAAAGATATAGACATCAAAAGATCTTTACTCATTGGTGGAATAAGACAATGGAAAAGTGTTTCCAACAATATGGGATTATCGTACACGGATATTGAATTTTAAATAAACTAATTTATTCTTTTTAATTATATTTATCATATAAACAGTATATATACATGAAAATGGGCACAATCTTAACGTTTAACCCAAGTTGGCATCTTTCTAGCCTTCTTCTTACCTGGCTTCTTTCTTTCAACCGATCTTGGATCTCTATGTAAAACACCGGCAGATGATAATCTTTGTTTATATAATGGATTGTGAATACAAAGCGCTCTTGCAAGTGCTAATTGTAATGCTTCAACTTGACCAGTTGAACCACCACCTCTTGATAAACCAAAAATATTAAACTTAGACTCACTTTCTACAATTTGTAATGGATAAAGTAATTTAAGTCTATCTTGTACTTTTGGGAATACAGTTTCAATTGATTTACCATTAACAAGAATTTCACCTGAACCTTCAACAACATAAATTTTTGCACTTGAAGATTTTCTACGACCAATTGCGACTGCACGTCCTTTATTATCTAAAGTTTTCAAATCTCTACCTGCATTGTTATTCGTTTGCTTTTTGGAATATTGTGCTAAAATTTCATTTAATTCATCAGATCTAAGTTCTACATCAATAGAATCCAATCTTTTCAAAATAGTTATCAATTGTAAGTATTCAGTTTCTTTTAATAATTCACCACCTGCTTTTTCTTTATATTGTTTGAATTTTAACCATGAAGCGGTAGAGGATCTTCTATCAAATGGTAAAGTAGCATTTTTATTTAAAATATCTTGAAGTTGGGACATATTAGATTCATGATATGGATTTCTAGCATAAAAGGTTGGCATTGATGGGACAATCCTTCTTCTTTCTAATTCTGGAACAAATCGAGAAACAAGAGGATCATTATATAATTTCATTTGTGGTTGAAACATAATACCCCTAAATTGTCTGTTATGAGCTTGATCAACTTTTGGTGGTTCTATGATTTCGACTTTAGATTCTTCAATAATGCCACCATCTGAAGTAGTTGTACTTGCTGTTGTAACTGCAATAGTGGATTGTGAACGTACGGTAGCAGAACCTGCCCTTCTGGCAAAACTCCAGACTCCCTTATTGAGAAACATGCTGAATGTATGTTATACTATCAATTAATTAATATCTTTTATTACTAACGTTCAGATTCTTCTCTTTCTGTTCAAGTCTTTCCATCTTTTCTCGTCTTTTTACTTCTCTCTTTTCTTTCCTCTCTCGCTTTGCTCGTTCTCTTTTCACCGTTGAATGTTGAAAAACTTTTTTATGGTGCACGGATGGAAACCCACAAACATCCCACATACTCCAAAATAAACATCCCACACCATCCCGGTCACGTGTATCTCCTGCACTCGCCACAGCAAACGTTCTTCGCCATAAGCCATCACCAACAGATTTTACCCCTTCACCAACTGATAGGGCTTGTTCTATTCTTTTGGCTTCAGATATTTTATCAATTTTATTTAAAATAACATTATATTGAACACCTATGCTTTGTAACATTCTTAAAACTTCTTCATCATGTGGGGTAACACCAACGCTAGCATCAATCATAATAAATGTACTCATCAAATTATTTCTATCTTGTAAATAATCATAAATTAACTTTCCTTGCCATTGTTGTCCTTTTATACCATAACCTGGAGTATCAACTATTCTAAATGCACCTCCAACATTGTAAAAGTTCAAACACGGCGTGTATCCAGCCTCTGCTTTCACTCTTGCATAAACATCAGCCGTTTTCTGATTACTTTTACTCAATAATGCATTTATTAATGTAGATTTTCCAACATTACATCGTCCCAAAAACAATACTTCAGGAGTATAATTTCCATTATTATCTTCATCTTCATTATTAGCAAGCTTTTCATAATCATAAATACTCATTTCATGTTTGATATCTGCCAAAGTTAAAAATTTACCAATATCACTGCGTTCTTTTGATCCTAATTTCCATTTCGTTGAAATCGGGCATAATTCTGCAAATTTTTTATTTATATCAGTAGCTCTAATCCCCTTAATAATAGTTTTCTTAGAAGCCGTTTTAAGTTGAGGTGACGACTTGGAAATAAATGCTTCTCTGTTCAATAGTTCTGCAAGTTTATCATATTTATTCACTTTACCATTACCAGCAATGCTGTAAAACCTTTTCAAACACTGCATAGCTATATTAATTTATAAGAGAAGGGCAAAAATAATGAGAAAATGCTTCAAAGAGCTGTGAATTCTAAATCTTTAAAGTTTGATTTAAATTGCAGATTTCAGATTTCAACTTTCAGATTCTAATTTCCATTTTTTTTGTTTTTTTACTTCGTTATTTCCCTTTTGGGAAAATTTTGCAAAATTCATTAAAAAAAAATAATCATAAACATTTACTATACAAATTATATATTTACCTCTGTTCTGAATACGTCTTAGCCAATGCCCTTATCGTATTTACAATCTCTTTACATTCTCTTGCACTTTGTGCTTCAAGATAATACTTTTTAACAATACCTTCTGTATTTTTTTTAATAATAATTTTAAAATTATTTGGCACTTTAATATTTTGCTTGATTTTCAAAATTTGTGAAATATCAAAATTATAAGTCTTTGAATCATACCACGATCCTTTAAACTCATTAAAAGGTAGCAAGTAAATTTGGTATCCATCTACTGTTAGCGTTTTTGGCAGCTTATTTTTAAATGACATTTGTTGTCTTCTCCAAACAGTCCAACTATGATACATTAATGCCTTATTATCACCTTCTTCATCAAGCCCGCTGTGAACTACGTTATTGTGTAGGTTTTGCTGTAACCTATATCCCAAAGTTTTATTTTTATTTTTATTTTTGATTTCTTCTGAACTAATACTGTTATTTAATGCATTATTTGCAATTTCTATATTATTACCAGTAGTTCTAAACAATTCCTGTTGAGTAAGTTGATAATGATCTGCCGTATTATGCAGAATAGATTGAATAGTTTTACTCCGGGTTTTAAATTTGTTCAATTTAGATTCTTTCTCTTTTTCAGTTTTATCGTAAATATTACTAGAATTAAGTTTTCCCTTTAGATAAGTGTAGTTTTTAATATCTTTACCAACATTGAGAAACGGATTTTGATTATTCTTCTGTATAAGCTTATTTTTAGTTGAATCCTTATTATTGGCATTTATATTAGTATTATTATCATCATCATCAGAATCTAATGCATCAATAACAAACCGACGTTCTTGTATTGAAGAAATTGAC
Source organism: Pichia sp. yHKS168 (assembly GCA_030571145.1). NCBI lineage: Eukaryota > Fungi > Ascomycota > Pichiomycetes > Pichiales > Pichiaceae > Pichia > Pichia sp. yHKS168. Next base: position 63,804 of record JAJLXI010000002.1, on the reverse strand, counting down.
TGTGGTACTGGTCTACGTTGACGAAAATTATTAGATGGTAATGTATTATTAAAATTGATACCAGATGTCGGTGTTAAATCTGAAGGTAATGTATTTATAGATTCTTCTCTAATCATCGGAAATTCTTTAATGGAATCTAAGATATGCTCAAATTTTTCATTTCCAATATTAATATTACCACCATTTTCCAATGGTGAAGGTGTAATTTTTTCATTAATTTTCCTTTCCTCATTCGTACATTCAACAATAACAAATTCATCAGCGCCATAAGATTGAACGTTTCTATTTCTATCTAAAACTCCAAAATCATCTTCAATTTCACCATCGTCATCAGCTAAATACAATTTCCAACTGTTGGGATTTTTCAATTCTTCATTATCATTTTTTCGTATCTTATCCTCAACTGTATACAATACATAACCAATCAATTCAACCACTTTAACATTGTAATTGATTTGTAATTTTAATGCTGTATCATAAAAAATGTTAAGTTTTGGAACACAAATAGTTACATTAACTAATTCATCACTAATATTTTGTTTTTCAGAAACATATTTATAATAATCTAATGATATGTTTGTTTTATGAATTAACTCAGTTAATTTAGAAACAGGACCCGATTTTTGCAGGCTTGGTACAATTTTTGAAAAAATTATAAAATCTTTTTCTTTTTCCTTTTCTTTTGTTTCTAAGGCAAGACTTCTCATATTGCTGAAACTTTTACCACTCTTGTATCTCTTGTTTAATGAATATCCATTCTTACTATGCATCATTGATACAGATAACGTACTTGGGATTGTCTCACTGGTGTTTACTATATCGGACATCATCAAACTGTTAGCATGTGGTCTTACACCATTACTGCCAGCAGACTGTCTTCTTTTTTGACCAAATAAAGATTTTGAAATATTTGCTGAATTGATATTAACACCAACATTTCTACCGTTTGGCCTATTCTTAATAAAACTAATTTTAGATATTGAATTCACACGTTCAGGTTTATCCTGTTCAACTTCGATAATAGAAGTCGGTGCAATTATTGAACTTTCACCTGTACCCTCGTCATAATAATTGATACTGTCAGGCATGGTATAATCTTCTGCATCACTAATATAATCATCAGAATCCATTTCATCTATATATTCAGGATCTTCGTATTCACTATAGGCATATTTATTTCGTCTTGAATGAGGACTTGCTCCGTAATCTGTGTCACTTGTAATCAAACTGGTAACTTTACTTAATCCATTAAGTCTATTGATTAAAGCATTGTCATCCGTTGAAATGGCTGGAGGATTGAAATAATCATAATCAGAATCAGCTAAATCACTCGACTCAATTGAATCAACTTCTGAATTGTCATATCCATCCTCATCATTGACGGCGTCATCATCGTAATCATCATTATCATTATCACTATAAACTTCTTCATACCTATTACTTATCTTCTTATCTTCTTCTTGACCATTAAAATCTGAATCTATTGTATCCCGTTCTGAATTTGTCGACAAATATTTATCAGAATCAATAGATCTAGAATCAATAATTCTTTTCTGATTATTAATATGATTTAACTCTAAATTCTCAACTAAATTATTTTCTGAATATGACACAATTTTACCTGAAACATTTGATTGTTGTTGTCCACGTACAAGTAATGAATCTGATCTGTTAGAATCAGTATCCGAGACATATGGACTAGAGCCTGGAGTGGAATTATGATGAACTAATGTATTAGCCAATTGTTTGGGCCTTATTAATCTTCCTAATGCAAGCAGTCCTTTACTTTGCTTTTTAGATCCTAATGATGATGATTTTTTATGCGAATTTGTAGTAGTAGTAGTAGTAGTAGTGTTTGCCTGAAACAATTGTGGTGGCTGCAACAAATGTTGTTGATTATGAGTTGGTGTATCTTGTCTTGATTTAATTGTGTTTGCCGATATAGATCTACTTCCAATTTCAGGTCGTACCGGTGTTATTAATTGAGTAGATTCTGGTTTCATTGGTAAGGATATTAAGGATTCAACTTCGGCAATTGATTCGTGAATGCTTGGCTTTGAAACATGCATTCGGTTTGATGGTACTCGTTGTTGTTGTTGTTGTTGTTGTTGTACACCTATTGATGTAGACCTACTAATCGTACTTGTAGAATCATCTAATAAAGGTTTGGTGGTATTGTACCTTGTATTTTCTATTGATGCATCTGATTCATTCTCCAAACTTGAAATTGATTCAATTACTGATCCATTTAATGAGTTATCGTGAGAATGTGTTCTACTCAGTACATCTTCTTCAAATTTTATTGGTGGTGACCCCATAGGTATATTTGCAAGCAATGGAAAATTCGAATTAATATCTATCTTATTTGATGATGATTGCGGCTCATAAACACGACCAAAAATTGAAGCATCATTTAAATTACCATATTTCGTGCCATCGGTATTAGTCCGTAAACTAGCTAGTTCAATAGTTGATGATAGACAAATTTCTCGTAACACATTTATAGTAAGATTCACATCAAATGGAAGTGCCATCTTGGCAATGAGTTTTATTTATAACTTCCTTTTTTGATATCGTTAATAAAGCAAAAGAAATAAGAAATGAATAGGGATATTAAACATGTAAAAAGAATTCCAATTTATTTTTTTTACGTAAGCGTAATTTAAATTCGCTTAGTTATCTGTTCTTTCTTTCTCTCTCTTATTTTTTCTTTAGTTAAATAAATATGTACACGGTGGTAATTGAGGCGTTTTAATATACGTACTGTATTAGTTGATGGGCTTGTTAAATCAGTGATCTTTTCTGAAAAGACTAGAGAGAATATAATAAAATAAATAAATTTCATGGTTAAGGACACAGAGTATTACGACCTCTTGGGCGTCTCTGTTGAAGCAACTGATATTGAAATCAAAAAGGGATATAGAAAGGCAGCCCTTAAATGGCATCCAGATAAGAATCCAGATGATCCAAATGCTGAGAAAAAGTTTCAAGAAATAGCTGAAGCTTATCAAATTTTAAGTGATCCTCAGAAGAGAACTATTTATGATGAAGTTGGTAAAGAGGAATTGAATCAACAAGGTCAAGGTGCCGCTCAAGATATTGATCCAAAAGAATTTTTTAGTATGATTTTTGGTGGGGAAGCATCAAAGGATTATATTGGAGAGCTTAATTTCATTCAAATGATGTTTAATGCTGAAGAAGAAGAAGCAGAAGGAAAAAATGAAGAAAAAGGAAAAGATTCAGAAGTTAAAGATAATAAAAAATCAGATTCAACACATGTTACACTACATAATGGTAATACTAAAACTTTCACAGAATTAAATGAAGAAAGTAAAGAAGCCGGTAAAGAAAAGAGAAAGCAAGGTATTGATTCGGAAACTATTAAAAAACAAAGAGAAGAAGAAGAAAAGAAAATCAAAGAATTAGCTAGTAAATTAAAAGTTAAAATGGAACCAATCCTTGAAAGTGTTAAAAATGGACATTTAGATAAAACTGGTAAAGATTGGGAAATTTTTAGTAAAAAAGTTAATGAAGATATTGAAGATTTAAAATTAGAATCATTTGGTTTAGATATTTGTCATTTAATTGGTAAGATTTATATATTTAAATCAACATCATATTTAAAATCTAAGAAACATTTTGTTGGTGGATTTCATAAAATTAGTTCTAATTTTAAGCAAAGTAAAGATACTGTTAAAGGTATGTTAGATATGTTATCAAGTGCAAATGAAGCACAAAATACTTTAGAAGCAATGCAACAATTAGAAGGTGTTAATTTAGAAGAAATGGATCCATATAAAAGAGCACAGTATGAACAAGCAGTTACTGGTAAATTTATTTCAGTTGCTTGGATGTCCTCAAAATTTGAAATGCAACAAACTTTATATGGTGTTTGTAATGAATTATTAAATGATAAAGAAATAAGCCCTGATAAGAGGAAAATTCGTGCTGAAATTTTATTTGAAATGGGTACTATGTTTGCAACAGCTAAAAGAAGTGCAAGCGAAGAAGAGGATCAGCAAGTTTTTGAAAGATTAATGAAAGAAGCAAATGAAATGAAAGCAAGAGATTTAAAACGTGAGGCTGCAATGAAAGCTAGAGCAGATTTGAGACAAGGTATTGAGTCAGAACGTGCAAAAAAGAGAGAGACTTTAAATGGAACTGAGAACGCTTCCACTAATACTACGTCTGGTTCTTACTCATATATTTACAAAGATGATAAAGTTGTCAATACCGAAGAACCACATACAGTTTCAAATAATAATGCCAACACAAATCTTAATACAAATAATTCGGGAACAAGTTCGAACAAATTTGGATTTGGTATTGGTCGTAAACTGAAGAAAGCGTTTAGTTAAATTTTTTTTTGTAATCTAATTGTATCATTTGACTATAGATAGAAGATATATATAGCATATAATATATACGGTAATACTACTGATTTAAAACCCTTTTTATCTTTTCAGCGCCCCAAGCATCTCTGACGTCTCAGTTTATTTATTTTGTATATTTTGATTTTTTGCAATTTTTTTCTTCTCGCTTTTTCCATTTTGATATAAAAGATGATCTGTTTCCACACATTTTTATTTCTTTCCAGGCTTAACATTTAAGTTGTTTCTAATTTCATTTGAATCCTCTTCTTTTTGCATCGAAAGTTAACACCCTCGTATTCAGATACAAACTGTTAAAGCTATTTTTTTTTTAAAATGCATCCATCCAATATATGATCTCCCAGCATTCTTTATGAGTTTGCTCCAGCTGTTGCATATTCATTTATGGACGGTTGGGGGAAGTTTTGTATATTGTGTTTGGTTTTTAATTGTTGTTTCTGAATTGCGAGGCAGACCAAGCGTTTCTTTACGGAACTTTCTGGCTTCAAGAACAGGAAACAGATGCAATCACGGTTTCAGGTCCCGTAAAGCCAGTACATTTTATTTATTGTAGTGATGTATTAATATTAACTTGTTATTGTATTTGTTACTATTTAAAGAGCATATGTATGTATACTGAGTTTCTTTTCTTTTTTGTATGAAGAAATTAACAGATTGCAGATCGACGCGTCGTAACTATTTTGGGCTTTGAGCTTCAAAAAATAAATAGATTTTTGTTCCATATTTCTTTTGATTTGACTTAAACTACCATAAATTTTAAGTTTGAAAGGGTTTCTATTACACTATAGGAACTATAAACATGTTTAAAAGTAAAAAGGAAAGAAAGGACAGGGTTTTTTCAATGCAAGAATTATACAAATCATTAACTAATGCAAATTGGGCTGCACTGTCCTTAGAACAAAATGGACATTACAAGCATGCATTACAAAGTTGGAAAGATTTAAATATTTTTGCAGATAAAACGATTCAATTATTAAATGAAGAATTAATAAATGTTAATCTATCAATGGATGAGAGGATTTTATTGGACGAATTAAATAAACTGAGAGCTGAAATTGAAGAAAGTTATCAACATTTAAATAAACATATAGAAAAAAAGTATTATCAACAGCAATTACAAGAACAGCAGCAGCAGCAGCAGCAACAACAACATCAGCTACAGTCTTCTCAACAACAGCATGCACATAAAGCTCAAAATGTACCCACTTTGAGAACCAATGTTCCATTTACTATGTCATCCCGCAAACCAGGTTCCAAAATGATGAAATCTTTAAGGCCTGGTGGTATGACAACGTATTCAGTCTCAAATACATCATCAAATCATACTACTACACCAAATACTCCAACATCAATAACACCTCCCTTATTGGTTAATACTACAAGTGCAAAACATGCTGCAAATTTTATTTGGGCACCTTCAAATTCAATTAATGTTACATCAAATTCAAATAATAATAGTAATACAAGTTTACCTGAAGCTGATGATCAATTAATGATAACATCAACAAATTCTCCGATTTACGATTTTACAGATTTTAGTAGTACAAGTACGACAGTTCTTAATAATAATAATAACAACAACAACATTGATTGTAATAATAATAATAATAATAATAATAATAATAACATTGATACTGGAAACAAAAAATTACCATCTGAAAGAGCAAAAGCTGCATTAAAAGCATCAGCTGCTGTTAAATATCCAATTCGTCCAACAAATAGATTAGAACCTCGTAAAAGTTCATCCAAAGTAAAAAATACCAATCATTGTTCAGGATATTCGAAATCTCGATCGCAAATAGATAGCACATCACCATCAAGATCGACATCTCCAATCGGTGTATCTGCTTCAAAAGTTAACGAAAATATGAATAATGGATCAGAATTAGATGAAAATAGAAAATCAAATGACAATAAAAATGACAATGACAATGAGAATAAGGATAATGAAGAAGACGAAGATGAAAAAATATTAAAAAAAGTTAAAGGTGTTGATTTGAAATTTGCAAGAAATATTTTACTTGAAAGTAATAGAGATCAAGATAAAGTTTATTGGAGTGATATTGCAGGCTTAGAACAAGCAAAAGAAACTTTAATGGAAACTGTTGTTTATCCATTTTTAAGACCTGATTTATTTAGAGGATTAAGAGAGCCTGTTAGTGGTATGTTATTATTTGGACCTCCAGGTACTGGTAAAACTATGTTAGCAAGAGCTGCTGCAACTGAAAGTAATTCAACATTTTTTAGTATTCAAAGTTCATCATTGACAAGTAAATGGTATGGTGAAAGTGAAAAATTAGTTCGTGCATTATTTCAAGTTGCGAAAGCAAAGGCACCATCAATTATTTTTGTCGATGAAATTGATTCATTATTAGGTAAAAGATCAGGAGATGGTGATGATGATACAAGCAGGAGATTGAAAAATGAATTTTTAGTACAATGGTCAGATTTATCAAAAGCAGCTGCAGGTAGAATTGATGATAATGATGAACCACCGCCAAGAGTTCTTGTTTTAGCTGCCACAAATATGCCATGGGCGATCGACGAAGCTGCTAGACGTAGATTTGTACGTCGTCAATATATCCCGTTACCCGAACCTGAAACTAGACGTGCACATTTTAAAAAATTACTTAATAATACGAAAAATTCATTGACAGATGATGATATGGATAAATTAGTTAATTTAACTGAAGGTTATAGTGGTAGTGATATTACATCATTAGCAAAAGATGCAGCAATTTGGCCAATTAGGGAATTAGGATCAAAAATGCTTGATTTGAAGGAGGTTGAAATTAGAGGAATGTGCTTAGCTGATTTTGAAAGAAGTATGAAAAATATCAGGCCAAGTGTAAATAGCGAAGGATTGGCCAAATTTGAAGAATGGGCTCGTGAATTTGGATCCAGTGGTGCCTAATCAGGACAAGATATAAACTAGCATAATTAATAAAATGACAAAATTGATGTTATATAAAAATTAATAGCAATTATATAAAAAATAAAAATAGCGTGCATTGTAATTTAAACTTTAATTTGTATGTAAAACGCGTTTTATAATTAATTTTCTCCGAATTTGCCTAATTGAGCAAACTAAAGTTGTCTAGATTGAAGGGGACAAATTTTTGATTGGTCAATAATCAGTATAAGCTAACAATTAAAGTTAATGCAAGGCACAAGGAGCATTGTTTTTAAGTTTGTAGATCCTTTGTACGTTAATTGGAATTTATTTTGAATTGTATGAAAAATTAAAAGATTAATTGTTTCTATGATTGCTGAACTATACCTTTGAATGTTATCTTTACTATTTTAGCAATTCTTTAATTATATATAGTATGCAATGGGAACGATCGAGATTGCTCAAATTCACCTGTTATTTATATTCTGATTTTATTGTCTGAAAAAATAAAAGTACGATTTATGTATGTATATATAAAAGGAGATGAAAAGTCACTTCAAAATCCTTTTGCTTAAAACTTTTTTCATTTAAGCAGAGTTTTAAGCTTAGGCTCTCTTACTTTTTCCTGCATTCTTTTTTTATTTTTTTCTTAAGGCAATAAACAAACATGAAATCTATACTTGCTATTGCAATTGCAAACTTTCTTGCAACAGCCCAAGCTGCTACTTACTCAAATTCCTCTCTTCCAATTGATTTCGTTCATGGTTATTATCCGGACGCTTTTGATGTTGGTGTTTTTGAAAAATGTCCACATTTAAATTTTGGATGGAAATCAAATGATCATCGTTATTATCCAAAAAGTACAGGCCAAATCACTTCTGCTTCTGATTTAGGCAATAATGAATATGAAATCACTTTACAATTTAGTGCTGAAAACTGTCCACCAATTTCTAATTTAGATCAAGCTGCTATTATTGGTGTTAATTCACCAGAATCCTCAAGTTATTACTTGTATGATTCAAATCAAAAAATCTATAATATCCAAAATTCTTGTAATTGGGCAGCTAAATTTGTTGTTTATGGTCAAAAAGAAGGTAAACGCATTTGTGTTCCAAATTTCCAAATTCATTACTCTTGGTTTTCAGGTTTAGCTTCTTCTTCTGATGAAAATGATTTTCCTTATCATTCTGCCTATGAATACTCAATGAATTGTGCTTCTGATAATAACGATAATGCCCAATCTGATTTCCCTCAATACTGTTTTGAAGTCGGCAGTGATAGCACATCAAGTTTAGTCAGTAAAACCAAAAGCACCCATAGAAAACCAACAGCTTCTCTTCAACCTGAAACTTGTGTTCCACTTTGGAGTCAATGTGATGGTCAAAATTGGTCAAGTGATTCTAAATGTTGTGATGATGCTGAATGTAAGCAATGGAATGAATATTATGCACAATGTGTTCCAAAGTCTGAAATCATCACTTCACTATTATCATCAGTTGAAGCAACTACTAATTCTGTTATCATTACTTTCCCAACAGAATCATCTGAAGAACCATCTACCGCCCAAATTACACCATCTTTAACTTCCTCTTCCTCTTCCTCTTCCTCTTCCTCTTCTTCTTCTATTAGCACTTCATCTGCTACTCTTCAAGTTCTTTATGGTCAATGTGGTGGTAAAAACTGGAATGGTCCAACTGTTTGTATCCAAGGGGCTGTATGTTCATCCATGAATCCTTGGTACTATCAATGTCTTGCTGGTCCAACTCCAACCACTACATCATCTTCTTCATTGACTAAGTCAGTCCCTAAAACAACTCTTGCTCCAATATATGGCCAATGTGGTGGCTTAAATTGGATTGGCCCAACAGCATGTGTTCAAGGTACTTGTTCTTCAATGAACAAATGGTACTCCCAATGTGTTCCAACACAAGCAGCAGTTCCTAGAAAAGAAAACGAGGCAAAACATCAAAAACACCAATGATACCAAAAAATAAAAACAAAAACCAAAATAGTATGAAATGACTCAGCCAGCGTTATTTTGTATCTTTCATACGTAAAATTATTAGTCTCAAACGAAAGCTTTGAATTAAGGGCTCAGCCAATATTTTCCTCTTCTTTTTATAAATGACTAATCTCATATTGAATAACTTTTTTTAACATTTAATATCTAATAATCAAATACAAAATATTTAAAAAATATAAAGTAATCTTTTACTTGTTTAAGACTTTCTAATAAAAACGTTTGATGAAACAAAATAATGAAATTTTCACAATTAATCAAAAATTTCGATTTTTGAATTTAATTTAGTTATTTATTTAACATGGTACATGTTACCAACAAAAACCAATATTGGTTACTTTGTTCTAATTATTGCAACGCCAATTGAGGTAAGCTTGAAGCTCATAAAGATTCGATTTATTGCGCCTAAACTAACTGCTATAAAACATACACAAGTGTCATCTGATAAAAAAATGAGCTAGGTGGAAAAAAAGGATCATCGCTTATCAAAATCTTATCATCCCACAAATTGCTCTGGCAAAATGGAACTGTAATTTTAGAATATTTCAAGCTTCTAACTAGGTTTTAACTTTTGTGTTAAATCCAAAAGATGACTCACAAATTAATTCACCAGCAAATAGTAAAAACAGTCTTGCATTATTGATTGATACAGGATTTTAAGTTTGCATTGGCATTGGAGTAAAACGCTTGTCGGCCAAATCAGTCTATTTGACTTTTTATTGTATATAATGGATACCAATTTGCACCTTCAATTCTTCTGATGCGGTGAAGCCAATAAAACATAGCAGTTTTAATAATATTGTACAGGATTTGAATGTCAGTAATTTCATGTCATTCCGTAACACTTTCCAAAAACAGTAATTATTATTTTGTATCTAACACAACGCATCGTATACCGCATTGGGATAAAACGGACGAAATCGGAATATTTTACTTTATCAAAAACTATCAACGGTTTCTCTATCAATATTATATTTTCCTTATCAACTAATGATAGATCAAATTGCTTTCACTTTAGCAATAGAGTTTATTTAAATGATTATATTCGGCTCTAGTCTTGATTTTTTCTGTGAATATTACAAAGTTGTTTATATTTTTTACCAATTTGAATATATTCCTCGATTATTAATAACATCACAATGACCGTTCTTTCACAATATCCATACCCTACCGTTTCTGCATCTAATGGTCATATTGAAACATACAAAGAATTCTCGCCAACCCATGTTGTTCCAACTGAAACTAGAATATCAGAAATTCAAAATTTACTTAATAGAATCACATCTGATCCGAAATTTGATCCAAATTTAAAGTTTGATCCATTAAAACATATCATTTTCAAACCTGATTATTATGACAAAACCAAGACATTTACTTTGAAAGATTTACAAATTTTCAAAACTCATGTGCCGAAAGTGACTGATTTTGGTGCTGCTTTTCCATTTCCGTTACTATCAAATGAAGCTGTTAATATGCTTTTGTATGAAGCTTTACAACCTGAAGTTATTGATAAATTTGCTAGATTACCTAATCTTGCAACAAATGCTACAAGATTAGATTTTCATGTTGGTGGGCATGCTAATACTCATGGTCGCTTTACCAAAGGTGTTGTTGATTCACCAGAAATTGCAGAAATTGTATCAAAATTTTTTGGCACTCCAATGTCAGTAATTTATAATTCCGAAACTGCCCATTTAAATGTTAGTTTAGCAACTTTAAATCCCGAAGAAATCTTAAAATATCCACAATCAGAAGAAGAAATTAATGAAAAATTAGCACAACAAGATGCAGGTGATGGTGATGCAATTCCGTCAACTTTGGGTTTACATTATGATTCTACTACAGTTGCATTGGTTATAATGTTAGATTTACCCGAAGATGCAGTTGGTGGGCAGACAACAATTGTTACAGGTGATGAAAGAGTTGTTAGAGTTCCTGAGCCCAAAGTTGGTTATGCAACTTTAATTCAAGGTAGAGTTTTAAAGCATTTAGCTTCAAAACCAGTTACCAATCATAATAGAATTACACTTGTTAATGGTTATGCAGTTTCTGGTCCAGAATTATTAGATAACACTGCCCTAACCTCAACTAAGCCATCAGTTTTACCAAGATGTAGATTTGATTTATTTTACAGAGATTGGGTTGATTATAAATTTACACATCTAATTGATCATTTGGAATATATTAAACAGGAAGTTATTAATGATTATGAACAAGGTAATGGTTTCGATCAAGAAAGTTTTGTCTCCAAATGTATGAATATTGAACATTATGTTAAAAAATGTTATGATGAAATGGAATGTGTTAATAATCCACCATATCCAGCAGCACATTTTAAAACTCCATATAATGAGCTTACTTGATTCTTCAAACTTTACTTTTCGTAATTTATTTTTCATTGACTATTTTCATTCTTAGTTTATTGATATTGTTATTTTTACCTTTACTTCAACTTTTAAATTTATTTCTTATTTCTTTTTTTTTAATTTTACTGTTACTTTAACTTTTATTCTTACCTTCAGTTTTATTTCTAGAAAATAAAATATCTATATAACTAAAGTTTAGCTTCTATTTTTTACATCTTCCTTAAATTTTTGATTCATTAAATAGCACAAATTTCATCTAAATTTTTGCTTATCTTAAATAAAAATGGATATGGAATGGAATAATAGTGCAAACAACGTACTTACTTGTGCAGCCCACCAGATATGTTGAACACCTAAAACACATTGTGTATAATCAAAATCCCATTTTTTATTTGTTTCGTTAAAATGCCCAGTCATAATACCAACTGTACCTCCGTAATCGCCCATAATTGATCTAACAGTAATTTCACGTATCCATTTCTCAGAGTCTATACTTTTTGACGCTACCCATCCATCATCTTCGTCTATGAAATTGTAATAATTATCGCATCCATAATGATCGTGACCAGTAAGAATTATACCCCCATTACCATCACCAAAAATGGCATCTAAAACCGCACGTGTCGACTCCAATGATAAATGGTTTTGACTTTTTAATAATCCAACTCTATCAGGAGAACAACCATGACACCCACTAGCTTGATAATATTCAAAATTTGGACCGTCTTTGCATAAACCAGTACGCTTGTACATTGGAACATGTGTAAGTAAAATAGTTGAACCAGTGTATTTTCTTTCTTTTAAAACTTCAATGAATTGTAATGTATATTCTTGAAATTGAGGTTGTAGCATTGGTCCGTCAATTGATAAAGTATTTAACATAACAATTCTCCATGGATGATCAGTATCCGAATCATATTCAATCCAATAATTAACATCACCATATAACTTTTTCCATCTAGCTAGATGTTGATAAGTTGTATCACCATATCCGATATCATGATTACCTGTAACATTAAGAAATAATGGTTTTGATGTTCCATTATTCCAATTATAAACGTTTTCATGTGCATAGGCTTCATCTGTCTTGAAAAATCCCGAGTTCAAATTAGCATCAAAATTTTCCAGAAAACTAAACCAATCAGCATCTTCATGTTTTTCAATAAATTCTAATTCAGCAATGTACTGATCAATGGGCCTTTTAAATGATCTTTGCAAAATCCGTCTAGTTCTATTGTAAAATTCAGAATCTCCTGTCCATTGAGAAGAAACTAAATCTCCCATCATTGCAACAAAGGTAGGGTCTAATCTTTTTGACATAACATCAAAAATATGTCCCAAATAATAATCATTTCCATAATTGTCGAGTCTTTTCAAATACGGAGTGTTTGGCCAATTTCCATTTAGTTGAGGATCACCAATAGCCATCATACGAATGTCATTTGGCCGTGATTGAACATTAATATCATAGCCAATATCAGCAATAAAATAATTCTTATACAAATCTCCAAAATATGGCAATTTTAAAATGGTTTCTTCAATAGTGGACAATCCTGAAGTATCACGGTATTCATGTGACCAGTAACAGTTTTCAGCATCCAATGATGGATATGTGTAAATATATAGTTGTAGAAATACAGCAGCACCAGTAGCCAACCATGCCAATTTCTTCAATACCTTCATTACTATTGGATATGCAATCAAAGTTATAGATAGTCCATAGAAGTTTATCGATTGAATGCATAATTAAATGGCATCTCGTCGTAAGAAAAAGATTAGCACGAATTTCGCATTTTATGTTTAACAAAATGTGGCATATAGAATATATAGTAAGTAGCGTTCAGCTTCTTGCTAAACAAAAAATCTTATTTAGTAATTAAATGTGGTATATAATTCCATGAACGTTTCGAAGATATATTAAACTTACAAATAAAATACAAACAGTCAGATATTATAAATAGTAAAAGCCGTGGCCTAGTAACGATTGCCATCGTATCCTCCTCCATAACTATCATATCCCCCTCCATAGTTATTAGCATATCCACCACGATATGTACCAGACTGAGGCATCTGTGAATATGAATGCGAAGTATGAGAATATGCAGATTGTAAATTGGAAGAGACATTGGATGAAGTGGTACCGTGGTTCATCATTTGATTTTGAAGCAGCTTTTTGAACCCATTACATAAATGAACCATATCTGGATAAGAATTTTTGTAAAGCATATAACCATTAGGAAGGACTTTAACGTTCCATTTATAAGTTTTCTCGGAACTATCATTCAACTTAAACAACAAGAAAAACCACCCAGGCGCTTTACGATTGAAACAGAAACAATAACAAGATCTATTGTTATTTGCCTTAGAATATCTCACAATCCAATCACGGGCATCATTGACAGGTTCATTTCTAAACTTTTCGTGATTCTTCATAGATTCAACTTTACTGTGTAGTTCATTAATATGTGAAACAATTAACTCATCTAAATCATGATATTTAAATTCTCCCACTTGTAAAACTCTACCAAGTGAATATTCATTTGGTTTATCATGTTCTGTGACATCGATATGTTGAAATAATTGATTATCAATTTTCCATGTGATTGTAAGATGATCATTTCCTTTATTTGATGGTCTAATTACAAATTCACCGTTATCTCTTGAAGCTAAATAATCTTCTGCTTGACGTGAATCAAAATTTCTGAAATATGGATGTTTTAATATACGTTTATTGCCCTTGTTTTCTCTTAATTCCGCATCTCTTTCCCTTTTAATATCTTTATTTTCTGCATCAAAATTCCAGAGGCCCTTATAACGATCACCTTTCTTGATGGATTTTGCACGAGCAATATCTTCCTTCAACAAAGAAAATTCTGCCTTAAATTCACCGTATTCAACACTTTTAACAACAGCTTGAACCGCTTGACCATTTTGGAATTTCAATAATAAATTAGATGAGTCACCATATGGAACTGCACTTGCTCTTGCAATATTACCAAAAATACCATTTTGTGTAATACATAATAAATATCTATTATCAACTTTTTGAACAATAACTGGTACAATAACTCCACGATCGAAGGTTTCTTTGGTTTCATTGGTTAACATTTCAAAAACTTCAACTTCAGTTAAAATATGAAATGATTTTCTTAATTCTTCATAATTATTTTGTAATTCTTCCTTAATCATTTCTAATGTCGCTCTTTTACGATGACCATGTTCTTCCAATTGATTAGCATAACCTTCTAACAATAAATCATCCAATTTTTCAACTCCATCATCATATAATTTACCAATGATACCCCCGTGATCACTTTCCACTTCTGCGCGATCTTCTTCTTCTAAATCTAATGCATCGCTGGCCATTTTACGTGCTAAATCATAATCTTCTGGATGAATTCGTGTTGCATCTAATAATTCAATATCTTTATCATATCTATCAGGAACAGGAATTTCAATGAATGGTGCACAATTCATAAAAACATTTTTAGTAACGAATTTTTTCAAAATTAAATCATCCCTTCTAATCAAGGCACCACCATTTGCTTCGATACCTTTGATCAAATTATTGGATTTTCTTGGACCTAAACCAGCAATATATGGTAAGGCTTGAGCATAATGATTTGAACGAATTGCATCATTAATTTTAATACCAACAAGACATTGAATATCCACAAAAATAGAATCAATTGCTTCTCTTAATTTATGTTCTGGTAGTAAACTTTGATGTTTATGAATTTGGATAGAAGTTATAGAGTCAGATAACGAAATGTATTCTAATAATGGATTTTGAACATAACGTGCAATACCTATACAAAACTTGGCAACCACTGGTTTATCACTAAATTCTTCATTTGCCCTTTCAGAATATTCAAACAAACGCGCCGTTTCATTAGGAACATAAATTACTGGTAATTCAACTTCTTTTTTATCTTGATCATGATCATTATTGTTATATTCATCTTCGTCCTCTTCGACTGTAGTCTTCTTGTTGTTTTTAACAATTTCTTCTACTTTTTTCTTTAAATGAGAACAATTAATATTATAACCAGAAACAGCCACAACTTCGGGTTTAAATCTATCAATTAAATTTAAAAGCTTTCTTTCAAATTCATTATCTCTGATGCTTTCATCAAATTTAACATGATGAGAGATTGTACCATCAAAATCCATAGCAATTGCAATAACAGCAGAATCCTTTTTACCTTCTCCATTAGTCAAAGCTAAAACACGAGAAACCATACCCTTTTTATTACTAAATGGAATATAAGGTGCCTGGTCGACCTTATTAATAAAACTATCACGAATTTGAAAATATAATAAATTTTCACAAGTATTTTTAATTTTTTCTTTAACAGACATTATAATATTTGGGATTAATTTATTAATTGCTAAATCTAAACCTTCACGTCTTAATTTATTCCAAGAACTAGAAATTTCAGAAGCACCATCAGATGACATGAAAGTAAACAAATGGTCAATAAAACTTGCTAAGGAAGTCTTCATACCAATCTTGATAATAACATAGCCTAAAGATTCGGCTTCTAGCATGCGCAAAAATAAATCTGGATTAAAGAAAAATGATTCTGGATTTCTATTTATTGCATACTTAAAGTCAGCATAAGGAGAACTTTCGTTAATTTTAGTACGACCTTTTTCAGTTAATTCTATATCTATATTGGAATATTTTTCAAAAGTAGAACGCAAATAAGAACGTATTTTTGGGTTATGCACTAATTGTTGAGAATACATCTGTTTGACCGCATGTAATGCCGATTCCGTTGTACTGAAATAAGATTCAGGTAAATATTCTGAAACTAACTGAATTGGAGATTTTGAATTATCATCAGTTAAAAAGATTTTGGAATTTGACATAATATTTTCACCGATTTTTTCAGCATCAATACCAATTTCTTTTATAATATTATAAATCGGATCACTCTTAACTCTTTCAAAAACTTTGAATCTCGAATGTATTTTCTTTTTCTTTTCTTCACCAACTTCAAGATTTTCTTGAATTTTTTTCAGTTCTAAGCTGTACGTGAATTGGAGATAGTCATATAAATCTTGTAAATCAGTAATTGTTGTTGCCGACGCAATGCATTCATCATAAACTAAATCAACAGTATCTAAAGATTGGAAAAGTTTTTCAATTGTTTTTTGTTTTTCATAAAGTGCATGATAGTCAATATCTAAACGCACAATTCTCCATAAATCATTTTCATTCAATAATTTCTCAACAACGATTTGATCATCGGATGAACGTGATGTGTATAAAGTATAATCTTTTCGGGAATTCCAAATTGTTGGAACTTCTAAGTTTTCTCTTGAAATAAATTCAACAATTTTAGCAACTGATGACTTGAAAGGTTCAATTAAATGTTTCTTGGTTTCATCATTAAAAAAATTGGCCTTTTCAGTGAATAGAGATTCAGCAACCCATTTTTGTTTTTCTTTAAAATCTATATCATTTAAATCATAGTTGCTGATGCCTTCTCTCAAAACTTGATAACGCTCTGGAATATCAGTTGTTCTGATTAATTGATCCCTATCCGTTAATAGATGTTCTTTTAATTCTTCATATTCAAAAATATTTTTCAGTGTTTGAGTATCAGAAGATTTTGATTTTGAAATGATATTACCATCATCATCATATTCTAATTCATTTTCATCATCATTATCATTAGCTTTCATATTATCTTCATCTTCATCTTCAACATCTTCGGCTTCCAAAGCCCAGGCATATTCTTCACCATCACCAAAAATTTCATATAATTCATCTAATTTATCTTGATCGATCTTACTTTGTTGAGCAAATTGAGACTGTTTTGCCCTTGCAGATCTCATACGAGCCAATTTTTCATCCCTATCTTCATCTTCTTCTGAAAATTCATCATCCTCAATGAAATCATCAAACTCTCCAACTTGATCTAATAATTTTTGTTGTTTTTGTTTTAACGCATCATTAAGATCATCATCATCTTGTTCATTTTCTTCAAGATCTTCATTATCATTTGCAGTAAAAGAATCCTTTCTAAAAGCTCTTGATCTAATTTTATCATTATCTTCTTCTTCGTCTGAAAAAATATTAGTTAAACCGTTATTGGAATCTTCATCACCGATATCATCACCTCCACGTTTAAGTCTCTTAAATTTAGATTTTTCAGCTAGTGAGGAAGGCAAATGATTTGCATTTTCCCTTAATAAAGCCAAATCGTCTTCATCTAATTCATCATCGATCTTTACATTTGAAGTATGATCTCTATGTCTTTTCCGACGATTCTTTTTAGTTGATTCTTCAGTTTCATCTTCTTCTTCTTCTTCATCATCTACAATGAAACCTTCACGAACTTTTCTAATTTCATCTTCATCCTCATCTTCATCTTCATCTTCTTCAGAAGAATCAACTGGTTGTTGAGAATTATCTAAATCATCATTTTCATTTTCGTTTTCATTATCATCGGAAAGGGCTGCAGCATCGTCTATAAGGGAAGAAAGCTTTAATTTGGTATCTTCTGTATCTGTATCAACCATTTCAGATCCCTATATTTGACTTTGAAAGGAAGACAATGTTGATATTCAGTGATACAATCAGATAGCATCAACGAAGCTATCCATCTATATATAAACCTTTTGGAGAGAAGAGTTGAGCTTTGCCCTTGTTTGATTGTTAGTGTCAGGTAAAAAAAAAATGCATCGCGCTAACCGGGTAACAGCTTACACTTAACTCTTAACAGGTAAATATATTTTGTAAATGTCTTTTTAATGTTACTTTTGTTTAAAAAAAGAGTTAAACAGTTCATTTTATTTAAGCGTCTGAGAATACCATTAATTGGTACCAAAATCAGGAAAGAGGTCACCTTCATCGTGGCGGCTTCTTGGATTTCTTTGGCTGTGATGATTACGCTTTTGTATACCACCATAACCACGATTTCCCCTTCTACCTCTACCAGATCTATTATCATATCTAGGAATATTTTTTCCTCCATTTCTTCCATGGTATCTTGTATCACGTCTATTATGATCATAATATTTGTCACTTTTCCATCTTCTGTCATCTTTATGACTTCTATCGCTTTGTAATCTGCGATCGGTGATATCCGATTCACTACGATCGTGACTGTATCCAAATAAACCTACAGTTTCAGGTTGTTCACCTGTAATTAAATCTTTTTCATTATATCTATTTGAATCTAAAGAATGTTCTCTAGCTGCTGGAAGACGATCATTCCTATTTGGTTCTCCGTGTTGAAGATAAAATCTGGAATATATTCTAGCATCTTTCACCTTCTTATCTAACTTAGTACTGTATCGGACCTCCAAATGAACAATTTTAAAATCTTCAAGTGGCACATCAGAGGTAATTTCTTCAGGTTTAATCTCATCATATTCTGTAGATTTTTCAGATTGATCTGGTTGTTTGCCTAATTCAATTTGTTCAAATAATTTGTAAAATTCCTTAGCATCATGTGTTTTTAAAACATTTCCATCTGACTTCAATATCATATCCCAACATTTTCTATTTTGTAATTTAGGTGCTTGATGAACAGCACTTAATTGATCCTGAAATGATAATTCAGCAAACTCATTATGTTCATTACAAATATTCTGAAAATCTGTCAACAAAGTAATTGCATCCAAAGCACTCTTAACTGATTCATCTTGTAATCCATTTTTTAATATATTATTGCTTTGGTCATTCATATTATTATCAGCATTGTCATTCATTTCTTCCTGATTATCCTCATTAACATTATTTACATTTACATTTTTTATTTCATCCATTAAATCAACAGATTCAGATCCCTCATTTTCTAAGTTCTTTCTTCTTTTTTCATTTTTTTCTCTTTCATGTCTATCAATGTTAATATTACTATCAAACACAATGTTGACTTCCGAATCATTGATCCAATTCAATCTATATTCTAAATATGCGTACTCTTTCCTTGTTGCATAACTGTGTTTAGGTTTAATATGAAGATCAATGTACTGTTTTATTTGATTTGATGTTAAATCATCAACGCCACTTAAATGTAAAGATTCTAAAATTGGTTCATTTTCGTATGTATCATTTGTATCTACAACAAGTTGTTGTTGTGCATCATTATCATCCTGCATTATCTGTGCATGTGGTGGTTGTAACTCTTCTGCGTCTGTCATTTGTTTAACCTTTAGTCAAGCTGATAATTATGCTTATATTTATTAAATATAAAAAATAAAAAATAAACAATTTGAAAACAAACCCTCTATACTTTATAGGTGGAGGGTGCCAAACAATCATTATGGAAGTATTTATTTCCATTTCGCTCTTATAATTTAATGTGGAATTTGAAATCTTTAAATTAAACTAACGTAATGTATGTAATATGTAATGTATAATCTAATGTGGGTGAGCAGTGAGCATATCATATATCATATTTCATATAAAATAAATTTCAATGTGAGCTGTTAAAACTTTTCACTTAAATCTTTTTCTTCCTTCTTTACTTCTTCTTTCTACTTCTTTCTCTATTTCTTTCTTTTCAATTTTTGTTTTTCCTATCAAAGTTTTTTCTTTCTTATTAATGGGACAGCAAGAAGGTACCAGAACGTATATTTGTAGTTCTGGTCCTGATACTTTGACCCTATAGAGACCACGTAGAACATATTCTCCATCGTTCGTGGCTGGCATTTATGTTGGCATGACATAGATGAATATGGTGAAGTACCTATGTGACATTCATTCATTCATTAATTCATTCATTAATTTTGTTTTAATTATTTAATCAATTATTTAGGTTTCTAAATATTTTTTACTAACTATCCAAGTATTTGCATATCCACCAAACACCTTTATTATCCTTTCATTAAGCGGACTTTTGTATAGTATACTCAATTGTCCATTTCCAACATCATAAGGTAGGATTCCACAATTACCATGTTCTCCCCAGCCCCAACAGTAGACACATTCATAATTTGAATTCACAATAACTCCATGTTCTGTACCTACATCAAAGCTTCCGATCCTAAAATCAGGATCTTGATTTTTATATATTTGTCCATATACATTATTCCCAAATGATTGTAAATCTATTTGTTTTGTTGCCTTTTCGTACAAGATATGAACTGAGCTCCACATACTTTTTAAATCAATTATCTTAATTTTTGGAGTTATTTTAAACCATCGTGATTTGTTTACTCCAATACTCCCAGTAATTTCACTAGTTTCATTAATTTGCAGAAAATCGTGTAATTTTTGTAAAATGTTATATCTATCTGTTTTCCCTCTCATTATTAAAACAAAAAAATTTTCAACAAAATTTTCCATTAGATAGATACCATATTCTCTACCTAAACAACAATCAACAAGCTTGAATTGCTCAACATTTGGTAGATCATTAAATTTTAACTCTTCAAACTTATCCAATTGTTTTTTCATTAGATTTTCAAAATTATCTTGATCTCCTAGAACTTGTCCTTTTTTGTTATTTCCCCATCCAAAAATACGACCAGATTCACAAACAACAAGAATAACATCTAGAGATGTCCGTAGATATTTGATCTTTTCATTTTTCAGTTCATTATAAGAGAAAACACCATTTTCATTATATATTTCAATTTCATTACTTTCCGTAACAATTACCGTATAATTCCACCCAGCGTCAACTAAATTTACATTTTTTTTAACCAATTTAAAAGAATTTATTGATTTTTCCTTGTAGTTACTATCTAAATATCCACATTGATATCCACTGGCGTATAGTTCACCATTTGTAAGTAAGATCAAAACATGATTATTTCCACGACCAATATCTTTGATGCGTATATCGGATTGGAAACACAATTCAACAACATCTGTATCTTCTTCATGTCCAATTCCAAGCTGACCATATCCATTAGATCCACAGCATCTAACTTTATACATTATTCTGCATATTGTTCTTTTATAATAATATTATCTGCTATTGCTACGGTTATATAAAACAAAAACGTAATAAAATAGTATTTAATTTATTAATTAATAATCCCTTCCTAACTAGGATTTGGTGAGAAAAAAACTCAAAAACAATTAAACTGTGAATGCGACATGCGACATGCGACACGAAATTTCAATAATTCGCAAATTAGTGTCAAAAGTTTTACTAATTTTGATGTTTATTTTATTTCTTTTTAAAGTAGATTTCCTCTATTTCTTTTTATAAACATCTTCATCAATATCCAGAGAACAATGCAGAGAAGAAAACGGATTTATGATCCAGATGCAGTTATAGAATTACTTTCTTCGGATGAAGAAGAAAACAGTGTTTCATCTTCATCAGGAGAGGGAGAATCCACAGCTCCAAAGAAATTAAAAAATAAACCTAATTCAAATTTGATTAATGAAAAGGAAAAGGAAAATAATGCTAAAACTAAAAAACTATTTCTTAAAAGACTAAATAAATTTTCAGTAAAGAAAGACAAAGGGCAGCAAACATTGGATTTTTTAAAAAATAAACATACTACTAAGGATAAGAATATTAATAATAATATTCCACAAAGACAAAGTTCAAGGATAGCTGCATCAACAATTAAATCAAGAAAAAATTTAGTCGTTGATTCAGATTTAGATAGTGATTCAGATATTTCAAGTGATGAAGTTTTAAACAAAAAAAATACGAGAATGAAACAGACTGTTAAAGTCGATAATCACGATCATGAAGCTGATGATAGTGAAAGTAGTAACGATAATTCAAGTGTAATTGAAATTGATGGTCACAGCGAAGGAGAAGAAAAGAGTGAAAATAGTTTTACCGAAAATGAACAAAATGAACAGGAGAATAATGATAGTGATGATGATGATGCTGGTGATGATGATGAAGAGGAAGATGAAGAAGATGAAGAAGCTAATCATGATGAAACTATTCAAGTCCCGGATTCTTCACCACATAAAAACACAAAAAGCAGATATTCAACAAATTTGGATTCTTCTCCGCCAGCAAAGATTACTACAAAACTTCCAAGTTTGCGTCAAAAGTTTTCCTTTGATCCAAAAGAATTGAAACTGCAAAAATCAAATATAAGTTCCGATTATGTTGAATTGAAACGTTCTTTCCCTGATTTACCTGCTTCCACTATCATAGCAGCTTTAAAATCACAGAAGACTATAAGAAATGCTATGCGTCATTTAAAGACACTGTCAAGTTCAAAATTAAACCTAGGTGTGGAAAGAGCATCATCTAGATTAGATAGTTTGAATTCAAAGCATGATAATCTTTTATTATCATCCTCGCCAATCAATAAAGATCATGAGGTATTAAATATTAAAAATGCCAAATCAGAACGTGACAAAAGACTACAAGAAAAAGCAAGAATTTTAGAAGAAAGAAAAAGAAAACAAGCAGAAAGTGAACGTATTTTAGCTAAAAAGAAGGCGGATGAAGAAAACATTGTTTCCTCTAAAGTTCAAATGGATTTCAGCAAAAAAAGTTTGACCGGAAGGTATGTCACTGAACGATTATCCAAGCGTAAGCCAGTTATTTATAATGAAGAAGAAGAAGGGGAGGGGGGGGATGAAGAAGATGAAGAAGAAGAAGAAGAAGAAGACAGTCTTGTTGAATTGGTTGATTCAGACGATGAATCTGTTGAAGAGATTCCAATTGCTCCGACTAGAAGATCAACTAAGAGACGATATGAAGATAATGATGATGATTATGCACCAGGTAAATTAAGAAAACCTAAGCTAGAAAAGAAAACAAATAAAGATAACAATAGAAAAAAGACAGATAGGAGTGCAATTGATGTTGAAGATGAAGATTCTATGCTTCCTGAATTTGAAGTTGACGAAGATGCTGGCCTTGATATTAATCAGAAGATCATCAAACTATTTAATAATGCTGAAGCAAGGGATATTATTGATTTGAGTAATATGAAACCAGAACAAGTTGAATTGCTGATATCGAAGCGTCCATATCGTTCAATGAAAGATATATTTAACGTTGACTTAACCATGGGAAAAAACTTAGCAAGATCAGGTAAAACTCCTATTGAGAGATTCGTTGAAGTCACAGGTCAAAAATTAGCGGCTTATTCGGCCATCGATACTTTATTGAGACAATGCTATGATTATAGTAAATCTATTACAAATGAAATTAAAAAATGGGGAATCAATCTCAAAGGAAAAAAATTAGATGGTGAATTGGATATTACTAATGTCAATGTTGAAAGTGAGGATGAAGTTTCTGAATCAGAATCTGAAGCTGATTCGGACTCGGAGTCTATTTCTGATGCGCCAATCCTTAAGAAGAAATATAAAAGATTCAAAATTGATGGTTCTGAAAATGATGACGATTTCTCAAATTCAAGTAAGAAAAAGCTTTATAAATCCAATATTGATAATAGCAAAGTCAAAGATAGGATCGGTTACTTTAAAAAAAAGCCATCATTACTTTCAGCTGATATTACCCTGAAAGATTATCAGCAAGTTGGTATAAATTGGCTTAATCTACTTTTTCAAAAACAGTTGTCTTGCATTTTGGCTGATGAAATGGGATTAGGCAAAACAGCTCAAGTTATTGCATTTTTATCACACCTTAAAAAGAAAAAATATGCAGGTCCTCATTTGATTGTTGTCCCTTCGTCAACTTTGGAAAATTGGTTACGGGAATTTGAAAAATTTTCGCCATCTTTAAAAATTATACCATATTATGGTTCACTTGATGAACGTGAAGAATTAAGACATGTTTTATATGAAGACGATGACTATGATGTTATAGTTACAACCTATAATTTAACAATGGGTAAACTAGACGCTCCATTTTTACAATCATTGAATTTTAATACCATTGTTTATGATGAAGGCCATATGTTGAAAAATGCTACAAGTGATAGATATAAAAAATTGACCAAATTAAGGACAAATTTCCGTTTACTATTAACAGGGACCCCCTTGCAAAATAATCTTAAAGAGTTAATTTCATTACTTGATTTTATTTTACCAGAAATTTTTGATTCAAAATTACCAAAATTAGAATTGTTGTTTGATCAAAAAGCAACAACAAAAACTGAGAAAGACAAAATTGCTGGTGAAAATTATAACCCATTAATGTCAGAACAAGCAATTAATAAGGCAAGAGTTATGATGTCACCATTTGTTTTACGCAGAACTAAAGCACAAGTTATGAAAGATTTACCCAAAAAACATACAACAATTGAGTATTGTGAATTAGTACCATCTCAGCTGAAAATATATCAAGAAGAACTGAAAATTGTTGAAGAAATTAGAGCTGAAAAGGCAAGGAGAAAATTAATGAAAGAGTCAGAAATAAAAAAATTACCACCTATTACTGGAAAGAATACAAATATTTTAATGACTTTAAGAAAGGCATGTTTGCACCCATTATTGTTCAGAAGGCTTTATACAGATCCAATGTTGAAAATCATGTCCAAAATGATCATGAAAAATTCCTCATACGCTGAAGCCAATCAACAGTTCATTTATGAAGATATGCAAGTTATGACTGATTTTGAACTTACTCAACTTTGCCATGCGTTCCCTAATGAGCTTGGTAAATTTGTTTTGAAACAAAATATATATGAGGAGAGTGGTAAAGTTAAAAAGCTAGTTGAAATGTTAATTCAAATTATAAATAGAGGTGAAAAAGTTTTAATTTTTTCCTTATTCACTCAGGTGTTAGATATTCTCGAAAAGGTCCTTTCTTTACATAATTGGAAGTTTTTAAGATTGGATGGTGGAACTATGGTTGAAACTAGACAATCAATAATTGATAAATTTTATGAAGACAAAACTATTCCAATTATGCTTTTAAGTACAAAAGCCGGTGGTTTTGGTATTAATCTGGTTTGTGCAACTAATGTTATTATTTATGATCAATCACTTAATCCACATGATGATAGACAAGCTGAAGACCGTGCACATAGAGTTGGTCAAACTAAAGAAGTTCACGTTACCAGATTGATTGTTAAAGATACTATTGAAGAAAATATTTTACATATGGCATTCAACAAATTACAATTGGATAATTCTATGATGTCTCAAAATGTTGAAGATGTTTTACTAAAAACTGTTGAAGACTTAATTGCTACTAAGCGAAAACGTAAAAATCAAACTGAAGATCATGTTGCAACAAATACAATTGAAAATGAAGTTAGTACTTTTGAAGCTTTTGAAACTCCACTCTCTTTAGAATTGGTTGCTGAAAATGATGACGAGCCTGTCGAGATCACAAAAAGCGAAGTAAAAGAACCTGAGGATAGTAAGCGAAAAAGAAGGAGACAAAGGGTGAATTACTATGATGGCCCTTCTGCTCCAGTTGAGTTTTTTGAAAGTGACAATGAAGTAGATGATAAGTACAATAAAAATGAAATGAAAGATGAACTTTTCATTCCAACAGAAGAAACAGCAATTGAAGAATCTAATATTACAGATCTCACAGCTGTTACAACCAAAGATTCTAAAGAGGAAAAAGAAACTAGTAATGTTTCCACTGCTGCATTAGTACCAATATTACCATCATCGGGTCCTGTCCAGGCATCTGCAATTGATAATTTTTTTCATGTAAGACAAGCAAACCAAGTCACTAAAAGTGTTGAGTACATTGATAACTATCTCAAAGAAATAAATAATGTTACTGAGAATGTGGAAAACGATCCAATGAAATCAAAATTGTTTCATCAGGCAGCGGAGAAAAAAATAAAAAAGTTACATGATAAAATCCGTTCAGATTTATTGAAAAATCTCAATAATGCTAAAATTTTAGGAAAGGAGACTCTTGAAGTTGACCAAGCTGCAACCCCTATTGAGAAAGAAAGCATTAGCCCATCATTTTCCTTGAGTGGAAATTCAACTTTAAATGGCGTGCAATCAACTTTCGTACCGAACTTGTCCATTTTGTCAAAAGACACAGAATCAGTTATTACAGAAAATGTAGATCCGACTGTGGTTCCGAAGTCGAAACTAACTGCGATTACCATAGACTCAAATATTGATGCCAATGTTGAAAATGCACCAAATGGAAGTAGAAAAAATGAAACTGCACAAAATGGGAAAGCCCATGATGGGAAAATCGAAGATGGAAAAACGCAAGGTGGGAAAGCTCAATATGGAAAAGCACAAGATGAGAAAGCTCCAGATGGAAAGGCACAAGATAAGAGTCTGAAAATTGAGAATGTTCATGATACACCTCTGCTTGATGAAAAGTTGCCAAAAAATCTTGCAATCACATCATTAACAGATTCGGTTACTGCGTCAAACAATTATGCTACGTAAATACAAAGCCTTTTTTGTTTTTGATGACTTCTTATATATAATATTATAAAATGTATTTCTAAAAGTTTGTATTACTAGAATCCAATATTTATGAATTATACGCAAATTCAACACCATATTTTAAAACTTTGGGGCCTGCACCAAATGGTCTCATATCAACAGAAGCACCAGAGCTAATTAGCCAATCATGAAACTTCCCTTCCCAAGAAACACGTAAATTCATTTTAGTTACACTTCCGCTAAGTTTGAAACTAGATATGTAGTCATCATTGTCAGTTCTAGTAATGTAGTCACTTGGAGTTTCTTGTGATATTGATTTTATTTGGTTTGTTGTAGTCAAGGAAGTCTTATTACTTTCATTGTATGCATCTTCGGTGACCTTATAAACGATGTTATGTGGGCTAATTTGGGATAGTGGATGGACGGAGTCTTGGCTTTCTTCATCTATACTCTGTTTTTTTTCTTTGTTGATCATTTTCTTTTCAGTCGGCATTTTAGGACTTGACCCGGGCTTACGTTTTTCATTAACTTTCGGTGTTGAAATTTTTGATCTTTCCTTATCTTCAACCTTAGAAACATTCTCCGAAAAAATTTTAGATCTTAAAATTTGGGCTCCTAGAATTAAATCAGAATCATAAGAATAAATATTGAATTGATATTTTGAACTCAATACGAGTCC
Organism: Pichia sp. yHKS168; assembly: GCA_030571145.1. NCBI lineage: Eukaryota > Fungi > Ascomycota > Pichiomycetes > Pichiales > Pichiaceae > Pichia > Pichia sp. yHKS168. The sequence continues at coordinate 36,211 of JAJLXI010000002.1, read as the reverse complement.
CAATTTTCCTGTGGAAAAAAATTTTTCAGAATCCAAAGAATCTTGTTTCTTGTAATGTAAATCACTCTTTATTGCATAGGTGGATACAACCGTTCCTAACAATGGATTTACCGCAATAGTGAAAGTCAACGGATGGATTGCTGATATTGCATAAGGAATAGAATTAATTGTTTGATTTCCGCCATTAGATTGGATTCTTGTAGGTGTGTTTATAAATGGTGGCTTATAAGTTGGGAAGCTATCAATTAAGTATCGCATACTATCTAGATACGTGGTGTATCTCGCAGCTACACTTACTCCTGGACTCACGCTTCCTATTGAATACCAAAGTTCACAGCCTGTAGAAAAGGTAGATGGATAAGTAGTTGCATTAGCTCTTAATTTTGAAGATATAAAGCCAGCCTTATTTACTGAACCAGAGGTTGTGGGTAGATCAAAATGATATAAACATCTAAAACCAAATAAATCTTCTCTTGTAGAATATATAAAATCATGAGCACTATTTTCAGTTTTTCTTTGCAAATAGAATGTAAAAATTGAAGTTGGTTGTGTTAATTTATTCAACTTTGGGGTATTGACAAATTTAAGAATCATTTGATAATTTGGGGAAAACCTTTTGATAAGCATTCCCTCTAAAAACTGAGTTGGAAAATACATTTTACCGTAAAGTAAATACGGTTTACTTTTTTGATCTATTTCTGATGTACTGTTAGATGATGCAGAAACGTCCCTATATCCCTCTAGAATACTAGCTATTGTTAAAGAATGTGAAGATTTATAGTATTTTTCTAAATTAATAGACGAACTTAAATATGATAAAGAACCCTCCAACCTATCTATTTGTGAAATTTTTATTGAGCTGTAATTATAGTCTGTATTTCTGTTAGAAACCATCATATTCACGCCATTTGGAATAGGGAAATGAAGAAGATTTCTAGGAGTGGCTAGAATATGTTCATAAGTATTATCCCAGGACCATCCCGTCGAAGAATAAAAACATTGCTGCACTAGGTCCATGTAAGAAATCATTCTTACGGCTTGAAGTATATTCCTTGGGGTCTTAACTGCGTTTCAAAGACAAAAAACAACTAAACACAATCATAATATTGTATATTATAAATTATAAATTTAAGATTCAAGATGGCTTGAAAATTTATGATGGCTGCGAATATTATATGTTTATTATTAGTTCATGGCTAAATGCGTTGACCGGCTCCAAAGATTCTGTTTTCTTTTTTATAAACAGACTATATTAATGGAAGGCACAAAAAATATAATTATATAAAATTATACTTTAGAGATAGGATATTATGGGAGAACATGCGAAAGGTCTGAGAGACTCACCATCTGAAGCAATGGAATCCAAAGAACATGTGGAACTTGGACTCAGCATTGGACAAGACCAGATCGATGATATTGAGGCTCTTCAATCGCCTCCAAATTCCCCTGGGCTGGTAATACCAGTTATGGTACCTTCTACTAATGACAGAATTGACTTCTTTGCTTTAGATCAAACAAATGAAAGTGAAGATAATAGTGGAGTGAATGATAGTAAGTATGCAGGACAAAAAACGCTGATTAGGACGCCATCAACTAACATGAAAGACGCATCAGTTAGCAGACAAAAGAGATTAAGTAATACTAGTCAAGATAATGTTGATAGCGGTGATGCTATTGATTTAAATGTTTTTACTTCTTCGGATTCATATTTTTCACGAGCTAGAAAGGGTAAGATTGAACTTCATTATCCAAATGTACAAGAAAGTGGTAATAAGAAAACAAGTTCAGCAAACCGACGTGTAAGTGATGTTTCAGATAGATCAGAGGGTGGAATGAGTTTTGCATCTTTTGGAAGTATGGATTCAGGATCAGCTGGAAGTTATTTAACAGAAAGTGATACGGATATTACAGCATCTCCATCAGCTAAATATGTTAAGAGGCGATCAACTAGTAAGGCCTTTTCAACTGGAAACGACACTCAGTATGATGATGGTATTGTTTACAGAACTACATCTAATAATGTTTCCTCAGATGGCGGACATATGACACCACGATCTTTAAGTCGATCAAGCAGTAAAACCAGAAATGCTTCTAGGGATAGGAGAAGTAGTAAAGACGATTTAAAGGATAGAACCGGTGATGACTCTTTAACTGGACAAATTTTCAAAAATACGCTTATCTTAGAAGAAAGTTTAAGGCAGCAATATATATACCAACAAAGTTTAAGATATAAATATAGTATGTTTTTACTTCTTTTGGTGTCAATTTTTACGTATTCCACTTATTATTCAGTTTTTAATTCTATTTATGTTGAAACAAAAAACTCTAATCTAAATGAAATTAATGGTATTAAAGGTTGTGAGGAACTGAAAGCAAATAATTTAATGAACAATCAGGAAATGAAAGTTGATGAAACGTTATTTTGTACAAATGAGATACCGCGATTTCCTAGTATGATAGCAACAGTGGTGCAGAATAATAATCATGAAGGGATAAAATGCATATCAAGCTCATTAAATGTCAATAATCAAAATGAAAATAAAAGTTGGAATGATGAACTAGCTAGAAAGAATTTAGATAATGATTTTGTTGAAGATTCTGGTTATATTTTTATGAATATAATTTACCGTGTCATTTCTATTATTACAGGAATGACTCTTGTTCTATTTTATCTTACTGGTGAATATACACGTACAATTTCTCGGCCACGTAAATTTTTGACCACTGCTAACAAAGGCATAAGACAGTTGAATGTACGGTTAGTAAAGGTTAAGGTCCCATTGAAAGAACGAGCAGTTGGTTATTTGCGTCTTCATTTTCGAAAAAGTCACCATGGAGGTGTTGACCATGTCCGTCTAGTTCTAAATCCTCGAGTTTTTTCAACAGCAACAAGAGAACAGTGGGAGTTATACAGGAATCAATTCTGGAACTTGGAAGGCGTTAGACGACTGCGTCAACAATCGGGCAATTCCCCTATTGAAAAGATGCCGAATTAAGAAAAAAAGCTGATTGATTCATGTTGCACTATAAGTTGCTGAGGCTATTGTACATCAAAAATATAAATCTAAGGCTACTAAGAGCTGAGAACTGCCAGAATTGAAAATATCAGACGACGCTCGTTAAATTTTGACGTTTTTTGTTTTTTTTTTTTTTATTTTATTTCAAAACGGATTCTTCGGAGCATTACGTCGGACTTCCACATAATATTCAAACTTTAGATATCTACAGTTACTAAGCATTATAGGTACTGAGCAATTAAGCTATTATTTATAATGGCTAGACCTCCAAATAGCTGGGTGTGGGAACATTTTTGTGAAGATACATCACAAGATGCGACCCCAGCATACACAACAGTGTTATGTCGGGTTTGTAACAAGCCTCTGCGATATTCTTCAAGAAATGGGCCTACCAATTTATCAAGACATTTAACAAGGTCCCATAATATGCATCCACCAGATTCAAATATTACTAGGCGTCCTTTTGAACCTGTTCCAATAAAATTGAAAGATACCAATGATCTAGAAACTGACAAAAATAGCAACAGCATTAAGAAACTCGATGTGCCGCATGGTATTGTGACTAATGTTGATAGTTTCTCTTCTATAAAAGATGATCAAGATAATTCTTCTAAGTCAAATACGAATATAGAGGTTATTAATAATTCTATGTCTAACGTTTCTAATATACATAGTAGTAATAATAAATTTAATGATAATAATGACAACAATAGTAGTGATAATGATCGCAAAGTTGGGCAAAACATTAATGAAAAAAATTTAAAGAATAAAACAAACAATAATATCACTGTGTTGTCAAGTTTTACCCCCGCCAGATTTACACAATATAAGCAAATAAGTGAGGATATTAAACAATCCCCTGAATTATTATTCCAATCGCCTTCAATCGGAAACGAAACTAAAAAAGCCAGTTCTCATAGTAGGTCTGTGAGTAGTGATATGTTTTTGCAACAAAATTCTTATGTTCCTATTTTACATAGTCCAAATGAAATTAATTTAAATCCAATTTCTCCAGAAAATATTAAGTCTTCAAGCAGATTAGAATATGATCAGTTCCTGAAAAATGTTAACTTATTACCAATATATCGTATGGATGTCGGTAAAAGATATTCAAGAAAACATCCAAGGAGGAGGAAATCTAGGCATATTAGTAGGTCTAAATCTACTCCAATTGCGAAAACTGTATCTCCATTATTGCCATCGCAGAAGTTTACACAGAATAAAGAAAGTGAATTAACAAAAAAGACAAAATCAGCTATATCACCAAGTGGAATCAAGTTGCCAAACATCACCCCTGGTCTTGTTACTTCATTAGGTGGAACACCGCAAAAACAGCTTTTCGCTATTGAGCAATCATTTAATAACACATTTTTACCGGTATTAAATAATCCAGAAACTATTTTGAATATTACCACTATTAATAAAGAAAATCAAGTATTGTCGACTGATGATAACAATCAACATCTGAATATAAATAATTCGAACAGTGTACCACATGGAATGAACCTATCATTGCCCAATATATCGGACATAGGAGATTTTAATAATTTACCCACCGTTTTAAATAATATTACTATATTAAATGATGCTAATAGTATAATTAATAGGCATAGACGAGGTAGTTCACTAAATAATCCGGACTTGCTTTTAATGCATAGTAAAAAAATGAAAGTAAGCAATAATGGAAGTCCGACAGCTTATAATAAATATGGTATTCCCACGCCAAATATAATGATTATGCAGAATGTTGCAACTAAAGAATATTCCCCTCAAAGAAATCAACAACAGATCAATCAGCAATTAAAAGTAAGATTACAACTGCAAATGCAAATGCAGAGACAGCAACAACAACAACAACAACAACAGCAGCCGCATCAACAACAACAGCAGCAACATCAACAACAACATCAACAACAACAACAACAACAACAACAACAACAACAACAACAACAGCAACTTGAACATTTTGACCAATTGGGTCCACTAGAACAATTTAATCAGACGCAACAATTAGATCAAATAGATCAACTTGCTCATATGGATCAAATTGAACAGTTTGACCAAATGGGGCAATTAAACCAACTGACAACAAGATTGAACCAAATTAATCATAATCCTCATCAGGGACAGCTGGAAGATTACAACACAGAATCAACAGTGACTACATCTACTGATACAATTAGTACTGAATCGCAGTTTCTTGATAATTCAACAATTACTCAACTTATTAATGTTATACAGACATTACAAAGTTCAGTTTCAAGTCTTGAAAAGGATTTAAAATTACAAAAATCTAATGTTATTAGATTAGAACAAAAATTTGCTCGTAGTAATAACGAAAAACGTGGGTCTGGAATAGAAATTCCATATGATAGCTTACCATGGATTGATAATAAAGATAATAATGTCAATTTACCATCTTTAAAGAATGTTTTTACGGTTTTTTCGTTGACTAATAATCAACTAAATGAATACATGCGGCTTTATAAACTTTCGACAAAAAATGATGATGAGATGTCAACTGTAAATAGACTTAATACTGAGCAAAACAGTGAAAGTAAAGATAATACAAAAGATGTGGAACAAGAAAATAATGAACCTAATTCTAATCAAAATAATGATATTAACAAAGAAAATATTTTTCAACTAGCAAAATTTATTGGATGTTTAGATGTTGAAAAATACTGGGAGGTTTATTTGAGTAGTAGATAATAGCTTTTTAATAGACAAACAACAAACAAAAGACGATTAATTAATTAATTAATGATAGATTAACGATTTATTCCCGTTTTTATTTTATAGATATATTTATTTTTGATATTTTTAATATACATTTGTTTTTCCATCATAAACAGCTTGTATTTTGTTAACACAAAAATCGCTATTAAGAGGATATTATTAGAATAGTAAAGTAAAGGTAATATTTCTAAGTTGATACAATTTCAGGCTCAGATTCTGGTTGTTTTCCGATCCATAGCACATTGTTGCATCGCACGAACAACTCACTCTCCAATTTTGTTCCATTGGCCAAATCAGGATCTTCTCCAATTTTTTGCTCAACCTCAATAACATCTTTGTCAAGTAATAAATTCATGTAGTTGTCCACAGAAACAAGTGTTCCATGATACTCTGTTCCTGAAAATTTCAACCTTACAACCACTTTAAGGCCCACTAATGATGCTAAATATGGTTTTGGATTAATCGGCTGAAAAGACATAATATTGATAATAATTTTGATAATCGAATAGAAGATCTATGTTGCCAGGTTGAAAATCTATCATCAACTTGGCAAGTAAAAGAAGTTGAAGATGGTCTGAAATGCATTTGTTTGTAAAAACTGTTGAATTCAGCGAGCATGGATTTCTTCATTTGTTTTTTTTAATGGTCTCTTTTACAATTTTTTATTAAAAGTATGTTTGCTACATGTTTTGATAAATTTCGCTACGGATTTAGGGTTTGACATTGTTGATAATAATTTAAGAATAAAGAATGATCATAGAAAGTTTTAACTAATAAATATATATAATATAGTAGTAGATAGAGATATAATAATAATAAATACATGCACGAGCATCATAATTGATCCAGATGTACTGATCAATAACAGGTGGTGTTTTGATTTTTGTATGAAATGAAATTATAATAGTTTATAATTTATAATTAAAAGGATGGAAATTTTGTATGAATAATGTTTTGTTTCATGGCGTTGAATCGGCGACTCTTAAAAAGTAATTATTATTTTAAAGTTCACTCTTTAATGGGACAGCGTCAACATCACCGACGACAACGAAGTTGTATTCAGAAGCAACGGAAACTGGTTTAGAAGCAATATCTTTACCTGATAATAAAGAAGCAAGTTTGTTGAATTTAGAGAAATCAAGAGTCTTTAAATCCTTTGCAGCTGCAGATACAACACGTGCAACTGCAGATGCGTCAGCTGAAGTGACTGCAAAATAAAACAAGTTAGAACCTTCATAAGATAAAACTTCAGATTCAACAGTTGCAGAAATAGATTCAGGTACAGAAGATAATAAACCAGCAGCGACTAATTCATAAGCATCAGCATCTTGGACTGGTAAACCGATAACAGCAGTTGTCTTACCTGCCTGTCTAATTCTTGATTCAGCACCAGTATAAGTTGGTTGCTTTGGAGCAACAACATCATTACCAACTGGTAAAGTTGCGAAAGGAGATTCAGAAACGAATTTTTCTAAATCTGCAGCTTCGACATTTTCAGCAGTAATTTCAATGTTTTCACTTAAAAATGCAGTCTTTGCAAGATCAGCAATATCTGAAGTTGTGTAAGATTTAGAACCATCATAATATAATGGTAAACCTAAACCGGATCTGTAAGAAACTGCATGTAATTCCTCAATTGCTTTAAATTTTGGACAAGAAGAAGCAGTAGAATTAACATAAGACGCATAAGGACCTGCAATTTCAATTAATTCGTGTGGTTTGTATGAAGCCTTTGCAATAGATGAACCAATGGAGTTAACGAAGAATGGTAATGCTTCTTTTAAGAAAGTTGCTTTTAAAACTAAAGCATCTCTAGTAACTTCAGCAGAATATTCACCACCTAATAATTCAGCTTCACGTTTAAGTCTAAGACCAGATTTTTCTGGAGTATCAAGGAAACTAGAAGTTGCTAATAAGTGTGCTAAACCGGCTGGTGCTGATTTAGAACCACAATTCTTAATGGTAATTTTCAAAGATGAAACGCTTTCTGCAGCAGATGGAACGGTCTTGATGGAAACAGCACAAGCAGCTGAAGAGGAAAATTGTCTAGCAAATCTGACAGAGAACATTGTATGATACTATGCGATGTGTGTTTTATTCTTTCAAGATTTTATATAAATTGATAACCTAGATTATTTGTATTGATATTTCAATATGTAAGTTTGTAAGACCAGTTAAGCGTTTTGCGGCGAGCTGAGCGCATCCTTTGACTTTTGACAATTACGCGCTTCTGATTGGTCAATGGGACATTTTTAAATCAAAAAATGGCGTCGATCGGCTGATACATGAATTTCAGTTTTTCTTAATTAAGGGGTTTGTAGTAACACGGAGTTATTGTAATTATTATCTTTATAAAAGTTATTAGGTTTCATTTTACACAGTGTTAAAAAACCATAAGACTTCACCTAACGCACGTAGACGCTGGAACTTAGCCATACCGATTTTCTCACTTTCCACAACCTTCTTTAATTGAGACAATTCACTTTCAAGTAACAATTCACCTTCATGACCACGAACATCATCACGGCTGATCTTGTCTAACAAAATCCTGTTATCCTTTTTCATTTGTTCTATCTGATCCAAAACCTCACCCATGTTAAACATCAGACATTTGGCTAAAATAGTTTTACCACGTAAAAAATTTTTATTTGGTTTAAATGCAAAAATACCTCTCATTGCACTACGATCAGCTGTTCGTGGAATTTCCTGAATTTCAACTAATCCAAATTTAGTTAATGTAGCAATTATCTTTCTAACATCTCCTTCTCTCATAAGAACACTCTTGGCAATATTTTTCTCTTCAATTAAGCGTTTGTTTTCAATACAATTCAAAATACGTAATGCACTATTACCTAAGACACTTTTAATAATTTGTTTCATGTGATAAAATGGTAGTTGTGTTTGCAATACCGTAAATGGAACATAGAACTGACCTGGTGTTGTTTCAATTAGAAAAGATATTTTGTTATCAGTTGTTAGTAATTTAAGATGCTGTAAGATTAACATCATCAATTCATTGTTTTCGGAATTATTATTTAAATCAAAACCATTGTCAACTTCAATATCTCCTTCATTCTCATCTTCCTCTTCATCAAATGTTTTGATTTCTGTTGCTAATTTACTTAATTTGCTCTTTTTATATGTACCATTTGCTTTATCTTCTTCTAATTTTCTCTTTCTACTATTTTTTTCATATTCTTCATCATCGTCATTATTAATAGTACCCAGTAAATCATCTTTGGTTAATTCATATTTATTAGATATTGATAGTTCTTTTAAAATGTCTGCAGCACCAAAATTTAATCCTTTCTGTTGGTCTCTTAGCTCTAGTCTTTTCAATAAATCCTGACCTACAGTTGGATCATATCCAGAAGTTGAAGATCCTGCACTTCCAACACCTACACTGGCATCTGCAACCAATTTATCAACGATATTTTCAATACTTCTCACGTCTCTTGAACTTTTTTCAATTCTATTTAATACAACCTTATAAATCATTGCTGTGACGTTACCAATTCTATGCTTGGAAATAGAAACTAACTGTATATCCCTTTCATATTTTAAAAATCTTTCAAATGAAACCGTCAATGGAACATTACCATTTAATCTCCTTAAAAATGTAGACCTTTGGATTTTAGAATTCACATCAATATTTCCGTCTCCGTCATCGTCATCATCATCACTAAATAATGTGGAAACTCCTTTAGCAACGTCAATGGCATTAAGAGTTTCATCATCTAGTTGATTTCTAATTCCAACTTTATGTAATTTATCTTTACCACTATTATCAAAATATAACTTCATAAACTTTTCTTTTGCTAAATCTTTGATAATAATGGTTTTTTTTAATTGGGATAATCCAGCGTTTTTAAATCTTGGATTGCCACTATTACCACTTGATCCACCCATATCATCATTACTCTTAACATATTGATTACTGTTATTTAAAAATTCACGATTTGCCAAACGAATACATTCACTAAAACTTTCATTTAACGGTCTGAAATCCAAATCTTTAACATGGACAATCCATTTATCTTCAATTAAATCAATAAATGCTTGTTCAATTTTTTCAACTTCACTTCTCAACTCAATTTCTTTGACATATGAGCCGATTGTTAAATGACCTCTTAATATAATATTTTGAATTACACTTGCATGGTCATGCCCAAACTTTAAACGTACATGTCGCACAATTTCATCCACATATGTCAATTTCCAACATCCTTCTTCGTTATGGCAATAGAAAATTTGACCTGATCTTTCATTTGTCGTATAAACAACACATCCAAGTTGGATTAAAGTAACCAAAATTTTTTTTAAATTGGCACCTTTGATACCGCTTTTTTCTGCCAGTTGTTGCAGAGTTTGTTTCCTCTGGGAATGTAAACAGGAATAAACATAAGCTGCTTGCTCTCCAACATAAGCTCTAAGCACAACAGAATGCAGAAAGCATGAAGGTGATTGGGTCTTTGCAGTCACAGGAAGCTGATTAGGAATCTTGGATCCATTAACTCCTTTCGACATAATAAATATGTTTAATTAGCAGTTGTTGATAAAGATTATAACGAGATCAAGAATAGGATCAATTTGCTTTGATAGATGAAGCTCATAAAATTGAAAAAAACGATAATTTTTTTATTGGAAAAAAATTTAAAAAAAAGCGAAAATGAGAAAATCGGAGAATCAGTTTGATCAATCAGAACAAAGATCAATAACACTGAAGAATTCAAAATATTTAAGTAAAACTATGTAAAGAATAGAAATATGATATCCAAAATTTACAGTTCTGGAATTATCTATTACTGATTACCAAAAAAACACAAATCAAATTAAACCAAATCAAATATGCTACATCAATAGAAATCCATAATATGGATCCTTGAAACCAAAGCTCACCATTTCCCTTTTCGGAAATTTTGTTCTTGTCTTTATTTGGCTGCTTTTCACACTACATCTTGCAGGTACTCTTCGGTCAAATACCCTGCAAAGGTCAATTAAGGAGGTAACTAAAATTTAACGTCAGATTTTTTTTTTAATATTTTTTGTTCCTTTTCAATATTTCCTGATGGATTGTTTCTTACAAATAATCTATCAAAATGATGTATAAATGAATTGCAAACTTGTTTTCAGAAACTGACCACAATTTTTCATGAGCAGCGAGTTTATTTTTTTCATTCAAACGAAATCCAAGATTATTAAAAAATGAAGAAAAATTTAGAATAATAAAGATAAATTATGGTTTACTAATGTTACTCAAATCTAAAGATATACTACGAATAGTTTCAAATAAAGACATATCATACGGCGATGAATTATATTAAATTATATTAAATTAAATTATCCTTTGTAGTATTATAGCTAATATAATATTGTTAATGCAGGTATGGTTACAATCTAATCACACATTACCTATAAAGGAGTATATATAGTAATGTCTATAAACATAAAGAGTCCTCTAATGTGCTTCATAACTACTATTATTCCCAAGGTTATACCGCGTACGTGGTACCGGGTAATACGATTATATTACATCCTTATATCCTAATTATATCCTAAATTATATATGTATCCGTTATACATTTTATATTTTATATGCTTTGCGTTGTTATTTTATTTTATTTTGTTTTATTTTATTTTATTATTTAACCGTTGCCATATCACTCATTTCAAATAACAAATCTTCTTCTTCTTCCTCTTCTTTTTCATCATCATCTTCTTCTTCTTCTTCTCCTTCTTCTTCTTCTTCTTCTTCTTCTTTTTTATTATTTTCGACATTGCTACTTTCATACTCATCTTCATCTTTTACTGTTGCAGTACCTCTACCACTTTGTCTGCGTTGCATGTGTTTCATATTATTGAGAACATTACTTAATGATCCAACACGCTCAAACCGTTTGTTCTGGCCAACAATTTTAGTTTGATAATTCACTGTATTTTTTCTGATTGCTTCATTTATATTTTCTTGACTAAAAGTATTATTGGTTTCAATTTTATCATTCATATCATGATATGTATGAGCATCAACGTGCTCGTCATCCTCTTGATGTTCATCTTCTTCTTCACTATCAAAAACTTGCTGTCCATACGAAATATTTTTCAGTTGGTCAGGGGTAATATTTCCTTCATGTGAACTGGTGTGTGAACTACAAGTTCTACTCAGTTGCTTGGAAATACTTTCATTCTTGAGACTATTATGTAAAATGCTTTTAAGTTGATTGCCTGTAGTTGAGCTACCTGATCCATTTCTTGACCTCTGTGAGGGTAAAAATCCACTAGTACTTCCATTCCCACCATGTGCTGCACTAATACTCAGACTTCTTAATAAGGAATGTGCTCTACCAATTGATCCTGTCCTATTCATATTAACAGCATTGTTGTTTCTAGGAACTGATGATGACAGCAAAGCCTTCTCCAGTTTTTCTCTATTTGATCCAGAGGCACTTGGTGTCATACCTGTGGTACTATAAACCGATGAATCTGACATATTAATATTATTCGCAGTAGAAATATTTTTATTATTTTGCTCATTAACATCATCAGAAAAGCTGGCCTGCACACTTTCAGCAATGGCGACAGCACCTGATGTGCCCGATATTGCACTTGCTTTAAACATTGGATGGATTGAATGGCTAGTAATTGGATTTGGTGTACCCAATGGTGAACTAGGTGAAAATGATGATGATACAATAACTGGATTATGAATAAGCCCAATACTACCCCTACTACCGTGACTTTCTCGGCTGCCTCTACTGCTTCTGCTGCCTCTACTTTCTCTGCTATCTTTGCTGCATTTACTGCTTGCTCTTATTCTGTTATATTGCATGTCTTGGCCATTGTGCGATGAAGATAATAATGAAACATTTTGAGAAATGACTCCTGATTGACTTCTGGAATAATTAATAGGAACAGATGAATCATTTGTATGATGTACACTATCCATTAGTAACCTGACAGTTGAATCTAAAGTTGATTGTTCGCCAATCAGCGGAGGTGGTTTCGAAGGAGATGAGGATGGAGATATTGAATAAACTAAACTTTCTTTTAACGGTGAATCAATAAACAAATCATTATTTTTCTTTAAACTCTTAAAATTACTTAAACTATCTTCATAAACTGCAGATGAGGAGTTATTTGAAATCCTTAAATCTGGCTTAGAATCTAAGAGCTTCATAAAATTATTTAAATCATCATCTAAATATAAAGAATTGTTTGGTTCTGTATCAAAAAATGAGGAAGTTAAAAATTTATTTCTGGATTTAAGATTTTGTAATATTGGATTGGATGAAGGTGTAATTAATTGACCTTCTAAACTATTATTTCGACTTGGGTTATTTTTAAATTTAGATCCATAAGAAGAAGGAAACTTACTTGAAGTTGACGTAATCAACGCCATATTTGTATTTGGATCATTTTTATCACTATTAGTAAGCAGATGAATACTTGAATTCGAATCATTTCTTTTAACTGGGATAGGGTATACATTACTAAAATGTGTAGTCTGAGTTGGTGATGATGAAGAGGCCATTGATCCTGTTTTGAATATTGGAATAGACCTGCCAGAAGGCCTTCTTTTGGACGTTTGACTGTTAATCGAAGTGCTTGAGTTGCGAAACTTCATGTTTCCGATGGCTGATGACGGTGAAGGTGAAGGAAAACTTGAGTTTGTAATAGCTGTGGTGTCCTTTGGTGAGATATTACCTCTTGAAAGGTCTGAATTTAAATAATTATTATGTGTTACAATTGCCTTGCCTTTATTGTAATATAAATGAAAATTGCAATTTTTCCTATATGAAACAGATAAATCAAATGCACCGATGGGTGTTAATACTGGTACTAAATCTCTTGATTCGATAGCATCAATTTCAGGTTTATCACCGATTAATGGACGACTCAAACCATATCTTCCTTTTGAAGTCAAAGATTTTGAACCATCTAATATCTTTGTTTTTAATCTTCCTTTAAGATTCGGATTTAGCAATAATCTAGTGGACGGTAGTAAACCAACCAACGTATATAAACATCTGAACAAAATAATCATCTTTTTATATACCAGAGGTAAGTCTATTGTTTCATTATCATAAGAATTTAAATCTAATTTAATTAACCATCGTTCAAGAACAATTTCAGATTTTTTCTTTGTTATTATAATATCATCATCAATAAATAATTCGTCATATTCTGATGATAAGTCTGTCAAATCTAAAACAGTCTCTATAATCATTGGCGGCAATAATGTAACGTCTCTTGTTTCCCATGATTGTAAATCAAAATTGCGTATATTGCTTCGGCTTTTAGTTTTAATATTAAACCAGATATCTTCATGATTGCTTGAATCTTTATTTTTTTGTTTTTGTTGTTTATGTTGTTTTTCATTTTTTTGTGAGTCACCTCTCTGTAAAATAATTGAATCATTATTATATAAATTTCCATCTAAACTACCTAGACGATTGCTTGAATCATCCGATAAGTTTGCACCATCATGATCATCACCTTCAAGTCCAGATCTTAAACTAACGATTATATTGGCTGATTTCCGGAAAAAATTATGTATTATCTGGACTAAACTGTCAGTTTCCTTATCTGTGAGCCACCTTGATTTGACACTCGTAGATAATGCCATTATTTAAGGATGATTGGCTGTGATTGGCTTCCAGTATATATACCAAAGTCTGCTAATCAATCGATGTACCCTATAATGATAAAGGTTCAAAATGGGCAGAAAATATATGATAGATGAACAAGATTGAGAATAAATAATAGGGTTTTAAATACAAAATAGAAATGGTTACGATTAGAAGCGTCGCCACTACATGTCACGTTAAATTTGATAAAAAAGTATAAAAAGTTTTAAAATGTAGATTTTTAAATACAGAAAATTAAACATTTTAAAAATTCATTTATGATCTATACACTTTAACATATTCCTAATGAATCGGGATCTTCATAGATGGATATTTTGAACGATTCAAAGCAAAAAGTAAGAAGCACTTCGACACATCCATAACAGGGTATAGTTACAATCTAGACTAAATACTAAATGTAAATACGAGATTTTTGATCGTTTGCGTCGATCGACGTCTTTTGAAAATACGAACTGATGGTATATTTAATGTAATGAGTGAAAAGAATTCTTTCCAAATTTCAAGTCAATGCACCCTATAAATTGATTCGGGGCCTATTACACATTGATGCCAGGTTTAGTTTGTTTTATGACAAATTTGTGACCAGATTTAAAATAGTTTTAATTAAATTTAAGTAAACCAATAAAATAAATAAAAATCTGCGAAATCAAAACTAATACCAACTTCAGATTTACTTTACAAAAACTCTATAATTTTATATGCACTTTTGTAGATTACTATTTGCATTCTTGCTTTACAAGAGCACCAAGCACGGATAATCCTTCTTCTGAAATGCCGCCACTAAGAAGAATACCTCGTTGTACTTCTCTTAAACGTTTAACATTCACATAAGCTTCAGAGACTGAGATTACAGATTCTTTCTTTGATTTGATAAATAATTCTAACGAAATCTCTTTGTCAATATGGTTCCAGATACTACTATCCCCTGGAAATAATATTGCGTTTCTGTGCCAAATTTTACTGATTCTGGCATTTTGTGCTTTACCTGATGAGTTATTAAGTTTATCACTAATCATGTTCAATAATTTTGGAATTTCATTATAAGTGTCTTTGATTAGTGTATCCAATGGTAATTGCTCTAAAACTTCCCTAACTGCAACAATGTATTCTTCCCAGTCTTCAGCTAACGAAATAGCTGCGATTGTCATCGAGACTATCAATGATGTGCCATGTGATTCAATATTACTCAATAATTCATCCATCGCCGCTTGCTTCGTTCCTTCTTCTCCCGATGCATACAAAACTTGTGAAATCAAAACTACAATCTTATTATTTTCTGGAAATGTTTCTAACAATTTCTTAAATTCAATAATAGATTTATCAAATTCTCCTAGAAAATATAATGATAAACCTAAAACTGTAAAACATGATAATAAACATTTTTGAACTTCAACTGTCAATGTATCAACAGAATCCAATAATGATCCAATTTCCTCACATAGTTCATACGCTTTAATGTATTCTCCCTTAGCTAATAGTAATCTTGATAATTGACATTTAACCTTACAAAAACTAACTAAAACAACTTCAGATTCTGTTTCTTCATATTTTGTTTCTAATAAGCGACATAATTTTTCAGCAAAAGAAATACCCTTGGTAAATGAATATAATCTCTCAACAACTTTAATTGCTAATTCTAAAGCAAATACATCATTTGGATATAATTTTAAATAATTCATCATACCATAGTTTACCGCTGTTAATTGTTGAATAGAATCTAAATCTCTTTCTTCATCGTTGTCTCTAAAAATAGATTCCAAGACAGACACTGCATATAATAAAGTATATGATGGGTTATTACCGTTAGACAACACATATGAATGAGTGAAAAGATTTTTTGCTACTGTTAAATTACCGGACTCTTTATTAATAATTGCTTGTCCAATCCATGGGATTGAAGTATTAGCCGCAATTGACTGAGTTCTAACAAAGCATTCATTTGCAAGTTCATAATCATGATATTTAATATATAATATACCTAAATTAAACCAATATGATGCTGATTTTGAATCAATCGATAACGCTTTGATAAAACAATGCTGCGAAATCCTGGCATTCTTGTTTAATGATATAATGCCCAAAGAATTCCAAAATTCAGGATTTTCTGGTTCTAAACCAATTGCTTTATTGAGTAGCTTAATTGCAACATCTCTATACAACTCATTATTTGAATCATGGCACCATGAAATCAATGAAACAGCAATATTGTAAATTAAACTTGAGCGTAAAACTCTGATGTCATCATAATTTAAACATAAATATCCTCCAATGCATGATAATGTGTAAAAAATGTGGAAAACTGTTAAATATTTCTTCTCATTTGTCAAACTTACAATATCAAAATCTTCAAAATTAAGTTCTTCCCATAACGAATTTTCTTCATTAATAATCACAGCAACAAGAACGTGAATTTTTTCAAACGGTAGCTTAGATATTACTGATTGAATGTTTAAAGAAATGAGTAATGAGTCACTCAATATTTTCCATAATTTGATAGATTTTTTTTCAAATTCAAAAGCTTGGAATAGATATTCAAACAATTGCATTAAAGTGTCAGAAGCTCTTAATATTGCACCTTTATGAATCTCGGATTGACATCTTAAAACTAAAGTTTCAACTAATAATGTTAAAACGCAAACGTTTCCAATTTGTTCCTTATTGTTCTCCAATAAATTAAGTAGCAATTTGATACTTTTTTCATACTCAAGTAATTTTGTTAGCGATAATGCTAGCAAATAAATTGCATGCCAATCTGCTTTCTTTTCCATTTCTGGGGTTATTTCTGCATTATTATCTTCAACACCAGCTTGAATTCTAATCACATGATTAAAAACTTTAATACTTGCTTCAATTCTACCTCTAGAAGTATAGGCTTCTCCTAAGCCTAACCATGATGGCACATCGAGTGGGTTCATACGTAATGCACTTTGAAAATATTCAATTGCCTTTGCATCCTTTTTGAATTCCATTGATGCGCAACCTAAAATACGATAAGGCCATGAACTATCCGCAATTTTGTTAAAATTTGAACTTAATTGTCTCTTTGCTCTATCATTTTCGATAACTGCTTTACAAATAATATCTGCCATTTCCCAGTCATTAACTTTGGTGAAATGTTCCGCTAATTTGTATGATGCTTGAATTTCTGCTGGATCAAGTTGGAATGCCTTATAAAAAATTTTAATTGCCCGATCTTTATTATCTAAATAATTGTAATAAACCAAACCAAGGGTTGTAAAAGCGGGAGCATAATTAGGTGCAAGTTTTAAACATTTTAAAAGAAGCGATAAGCATTTTTTAACACATTCACCTAAAGTATTTGCATCAAATGTACATTTAGGATCATCAAATTCCATAAAATAAGAAATACCTAAACGATATGTTAAGGTTGATAAAACTTCCATTGCGTTGGTAGTTTTCAAGTTTTTATTTTCATCATTTTGTAAAATACTTATTGCACGTTCTAAATATTCTCTACCAATATTGTAATTTTCTAAATGCAGTTGACACCAACCATATTCTTGTATAGCATCAACATTAAAGGGATCTTTTTCGATTAATTGTTTGAAAATTTTAGATGCTTCCAAAAAGTTCTTTGTTTCGACTAAAATCAAAGCTTTACCAATTTTAATCATATCGTTATTCGGATCTTTTTCTGAGATGGAATCATATAATGCTAATGCTTTTGGGAAATTCTTTGGTGACTCATAGTAGGTATAAATAATAGCTAAATTTAATGTCTGTGCAAGTTTGGAATGTGGAGGTGATAAGCCAGTTAATGATTTTAATAAACCAAGTGCTTTCGTTAAATATTCTGAAACTTCTAGCCCAATAACAAAGTCTTTAAGATGAACACAATAATCAAGGACAATTCTGCAACAAATTACAGAAGACTGAATTTTTCGCAAACACTTTAAAAAGGATGTTAAAATTTCTTGTGGTTGAACATCAAATATTTTAAATCTTTCATCTAATTCTTTGGAATTATTCTTTATATCATCAACTTTTATAGTAGAATTTATAACATTAGTTTCTAATTCATGTTCACCTTCTATTTCTTGAGGAATAGAACTTTTCTTTTTTGATTTTTTTTTCAAAGGCTTTAAATAATCAACAATTTTCGATTTTTCAAATGGAGAAATATCAGAAATTAAAAAATGGTAAAATATACTCCCGTAAGCATTGTCTTTCCCAAAAATAGAAATATAAGTAGAGATTTTATCTAATTCTAAATCAGATAAACTATTAGGATCTAACCAATCAAAATATAAATTCCATGCAAATCTTGAAGGGCATTTAATTAAAATCAAACCTTCAACAATGTCCAAAATATCCATTCTCAATGAAGGTTTATCTTTAGAAGGAGCAACATTCAATAAATTATATTTGTACATCAAATAGTTTTCTTGTGCCTTATATCTTTCAGAATCAACTTGTTCCAAATTTATTAATAATTCATACAATTGAGGTATCTCAGAATTTGAAATAATTGGCCAAATTTTTTCATTATATTTATCAAGTTTTGCACGTTCTTTCATATTAATTGAAAATGTTAATTTAATTTTTTTCTTTTCATTTTCAATTCTCTTTGTTTCTTCAGTTTCTATAATTTTAATTAAAGTCTTCAAAGAATTTGATGGTTGATCAACTTGATATCCAACAATATCACCTAATTCGGACAATCCTGGAATAATTTGTCTTAAATAGTATATTTTAAAAGGAGTGAAATTCAAACTATGTTCTTTAGTATAATCATTAATATAACCAACAACTTCTGTTAAAGGATCATTTTTTTGAACTAAGATTTTAGCAAATCCAAGTAATGTATCAAAAAAAGCAACAAAATCTGAATCTTTATTCCTAATAAATAACTGGCCTTTCCAACCTAATGACTGATCAGGATTCAAGTTTGTTGCTTTAACATAATTTTTCAATGCTTCTTCATTTCTCGATTTACATTGTAATGCTTTACCTAAAAATATATAAGCAAAAAAGTTGGATTTATCGATTTTTAAAATTGATTTTGAAATGGAAATACATTCATCAAAATCTTCATTTTGTAATTCCTTTTTAGCCTGTTTGAGAAGGGATTGTAACTCTTTCTTCTGTACCTTGCTTTTATCAGACATCAAAGTTTCTTCTTATTTTCTGTAACCTTAATATTCTGCAAAAATGAAAAAGCAATTGTGATGAAATAAAGAAGCTAAAAAAGGTGGATTCTCCAAAATCTTAGAATTAAATTTAAGTGTGTAGTGAAATCTAAAACATGAAATGCACAGAAGACAGAGACCATTAAATATTAAATGCTCGCTCGCCGCTCGCCTTTATCCTTTATATTACAATATTAGAGATTGTTGGTTGGCAATTGACAATATAATACAAAATACAAAACAAATATATTAAATGTTATATTATAAAACAATATTTTATATATGGAACTATAATAATAATATAATATTATCAACGGCCTCTGTAAAAAAGGTTAAAAATTAAATGTTTGTTGTATTCGAAATTCGAAATTCGAAATCAAAACGTTCAAAGAGCACTACTTCTTTGTAGAAAAAAAAAATATTTCTTTGTTGTTTGTTTATACAGATAGTGACCTCGTTATGAGATTATGAGCTATTGTTCTTTTTGCAATTCAAACTCTATAAAGATAAAGGCCTAATTAAGTTGTTTAACAATGGTAGAAAACAAAAATTTGACAAAAGAGAAAATTCAAAAATATAGAATGATGTTCGGTTTGATTGATCAGGACGGGGATAATTTAATTTCCTTTGATGACTTAAAAAATACATTTGATGACATTGGCGTTAAAATTGATACAAGTATCATCAAAGAAAAAATGTTATCAGATTCAAAAGACGGTAAAATTGACTTTAATAACTTTTTAAATATTGTGGGTCCTAAATTCGATGGATTTAGTGAAGAAAGTGAACTTAAAGATGCATTTGCAACATTTGCTAGTGGAAATAATAATGATATAGATAGCACTCTACTTAAACAAAATTTACTCAATTTATTACCAGATGGTGATAAACGTAAGGAAAATATATCTAATGTTATTAGTGAATTTACAAAGGAAAACAAAATCACTGACTACAAAAGGTTTGAACAAGATAAATTTATTGATATTGTCAAACAATAAAATTTTAAAATTTTGTGTTTATATCAGGTATCAGTGGCGGTGGGAGGTTTTAGATCTAAATTAATGCTTTTCTCTTTTATTTAGTTAGTTTAATTATAATGTACAAAATATTGAAAACGGTTGTGCCGTAATAAGTGGAATTAAATATAATAATATTTGATAAAATAATTAATCAATAATTAATTCTTCAACACTCCAGTCTTCATATGAACCGTCAGGAAGATATCTTCTTACAACTAATGGAATTTTTTTAGCGGATAACTCTTTCATTGCGATTTGTAATGGATCAGTTTCACCCTCAATATCGACCAATACAGGTGCATTCATAGATATTTGCAAAGCTCTAGTACCTAAAATACGTGCTCTTTCGTACTTGGTCATAAATGGGGTGGTTATTCTTTGATCCTTTGGAATAGCTCTTGGTTTTGCTCTTTTTCCAACTTGTAACACACCTGGTCCATCTTCTGCACCTGGACCAGAACTGACAATGATTCTACCATCTTGATCAACTTCAGTACCATTGTTTACATTGGTGTCTTCGTCATTCTGGAAACGTTCATCATCAGAAAAACGTTCTTCAAACTCTTCTGGATAATCATCACCGTAATCTGCCATGTTGTTTTGTCTTTGCTGTGTAAACAATATAAATTATAGTCAGTCTTAAAATCTTCTTCTTCTTCTTCTTCATCTTCACCAAAAAAAGAAAAATTTTTAACCACTCTTTCTTTGTTAACATGAAATTTTGAAATTTCCAAACGCGGAATTCTTTTAAATATTTTATTTTATTTTATTTTAGTTTATTCTTCCTATTAATCTTAATCTTAATCTTAATCAGTATCAGTATCAATATCAATATCAATTAACAGCATTATATTAGTTATTAGACGGTTACTCAAGTAGCATATCATTTAAAATAACCATGCGAACACGATCAGATGGTATCAGAGCAATTACCATCGATGGAAAAGAAGTTGTTCTTCTCAAAGATGATGATGAGTTAATTAAATTCGGAATTGAAGATGTGTACAATAGAGTAATGAAAAAAGAAGATAATGATAAACGAATAATAACCAATCAAAATAATCAAGATGGCTTTCAAGTTGAATCACAAAATCATCAATTAATATCTCCTATATCGACAGCTGATGTTTTTTGTTCAGCTAATTCCGTTTCTTCACATGAAACATTAATAGACAACATTAACTCAACACCACCACGTTCAAGATCTTCATCGGTGACAAATACTGATAGATTAGGAAGAACGAAATTGACTTCAACTCCTTCGAATGCATCTAGATCAACTTCTAGTTCTAGAGCATCTTCTCCGAGACCTAAAAACCATGTTTGTGATTTCCCTGGATGTACGAAAGCATATTCCAGGCCATCACTTCTTGAACAGCATCTCCGCTCTCATTATGGTTATAGGCCATTTAAATGTCCTGGAGATGGTTGTACTGAGGCATTTACAAGAAAGGATCATTTAAAAAGGCATATGTTAAAACATACTGAAGAAAAGGATAAACCATTTCATTGTTCTGTTTGTAAAAAAGGAGTTAACTCATTACAACATTTGAAAAGACACGAAAAAATTCATTTTAAATCTTTTGAATGTACATTTGAAGGTTGTTTTGAATCTTTTCATAAACATCAATCCTTAAAAGCACATATAAGAGCTGTTCATGATGTTAATAATTCTGCTCATATTTGTCAATTTTGTAATAAACAATTTAATAGACCTGGTAGATTAACAGATCATATTGAAAAGCATCATTCTGAAACTTCAAAATTAATATGTGATTTTTCAGGTTGTTATAAAACATTTCGTGTATGGTCTGCTCTACAATTACATATCAAGACGGATCATCCAAGATTAGAATGTGAAATTTGTGGCAAAAAATGTGTAGGTCCTAGTGGTTTAGCTAACCATATGAAGATTCATAATGAAACAACAGTTATTAAATTATGGAAATGTTCTGAGTGTTTCCAGAAATTTCAAAGAAAGGAAGATACAGTTCGTCATTATGCCGAAGAACATCCAAGGATTGAATTGCCAGAGGAATTAAGATATTATTTTAAAGAAGATAAATTGGAAAAAAATGAAAGGAAAAAGCCAGAGATTAAACCATTGGAATATTATATACATAAAAAAGAAGAAGAAAAAAAAAGAAAGAGGTTTGAAAGGGAAATAGAAGAAAGGAAACAGTGCAAATTAAATGAGGAAAAAGAGCAAAGTAATGGAAATAACAGTAATATTGATACTTATGATGATTATAATAATACGTCTTTGACTGATTTCGGATTTATTATATCTAAACCTACATTAAATAATTTCAAAAAACATCAATTAAACAGAGCTGCATCTTCTCCTGATGTTCTTGATTTAATTATAGACAATGTTGAACAACGTCTAGAATGTCCATATACAAATTGTCATAGGCTGTTTCGTAAAGATTATGATTTAAATCGACATTTGATCTGGCATAAAAAACAAGATGAATTGCTGGATAATAAAGTAGAATCCATTTTATCCGAATTTGATTATGACAGTGATGGTAACGTGGTTGGTTCACCAAAGTACGTGGGTACTAAAGAATGAACCCCGCCTGTTTTGTATAAGAAAAATCATTCAAAAAAAACTCTTGTATGCTATTAATAAATTTGCTAAACCTAAGGTAATAGAAATTAAGTTTGTGACTTTTTAATATTCTCATAATGCCTTTTTAATTTACTGTTAAATTGTCTATTCTTTTCATGTATAGCACCATCTTTACCTTCGTTGATGTCCAATTTTAAACGTTTTTGATAAACATTTTTCTCCCATTTCTTTAGTCTATCGACATATTCATCAATCTTTTCAGTAGATGTCAATTTACTTCTTATTTCTTCTGGTGAAAAACCTTTTGCTTTTAGTTTTATATATACTTCTTTTTCTTTATTGTACTCTTCCAAAGTTTTTTTGTTGCCATTATTTTCAAGTTCTTTGAGCCTTTTAGAAAAAGTTTTTTCGGCAAGTTGTTTATAATTTTGTAACTGACTCTTTTCTTTAATGCTTGAATCGGTGTGTGTTTTAATGCGACCTTGTTTAGCTCTCCATTGATCATCATCCTCAGCAGTATATGATAAGCTTGACACATCAATGGCATTCTTTTGGGTTGTACTATTTTTCTGGTAAACATTAATGTGTGCTTCTTCTTCTTCAACTGCAGCATCTTCCTCTTCTAGCTTTCGTTTTGTGGCTTGTCTGCTCTTCAAACCGCTTGTTTCATTATAAACAGCCTTCCGATTTTCCAAAATCGACTTTGATCGGGCACTTTTAAGTGCACGTATTCTATCTGAAAAATTATTACTAGGTAATTTATCAGCCATTGTGCAAAACTGGGAACAACCTAAACCAACATTTAACTTGGAAAGAAAGATAAAAAAAATTAATTAAGAAGCAGAATCATATGTTGCAAATTTTATATGACGCACCCACCTGTCTGATTAAATGAACGGATAATAATGATAATGAATTCCACAAAATATAAGACATAAAACATAATACCAATGTTTCTATTATATTATATATTATAAAATTATAAATTACAAAATATTTTCAAATATTGCAAAGTTTCCTAGCACGGACACGTTCACTTGGAGTCAATGTCCATTCTATTCCACTATATGGATCCTCTAATGCTACAATTTCGTCTTCATCATCTAATCCTACAATCATAATTATTTGTGTTACTTTAACAAATTTTGAACGTAATGAATAATCAAATTTGGTTAACTCTGTAATAATATTGCTGACATCTTGCTCTAATCTGATTGCACCTAAGGGTGATACTTTCTTTTCCAATTGCCATATTTTATTTTCTAAGATAATAGCTGCTAAGCTAACAATTTTATCCACTAGTTTATTAAACACAGGATTTGCTAATGTAGTTGCATATGGGATAATTAATGAATTCCAATTTTTAATAAATTCAGTCATTTTACTTCCGCCGATAATAGATTTATTCACATCATCCTTATCACTTGATAAAGGATTTGATTCAATATTATAATATTGACCATCTTCAATCGACATTAAGTAACTTTCATAAATGGAAGTGTTTAAAAGTCTGATCATACGTGTTTTAACAACCTTTTCAAATAACACCTTTACATTATTGTCAATGATTAATCCTGTACGTTCTTTAAATCCAGATGGGATAGAATTAAATAATCCTTCCACCTTAGCTTGAATAAATGAAGTCGTTGGGATGGTCATATTAAAGTCCGTATCATAATTACTGGGCGTTTGATCGATAGATTTTCTAATATTTGATAGCTCTTGATCATCAACAATCAACAAATTTTTATTAAAACTTTTCATACAAGATACCACTAACTTTTCAAGATATGAAGACATTACTTCTAATGTATTGAGATATATCACATATTGTTTAATATCAGTATCATCTCCAACAAAATAAGATTCACCATCAATATCTCCCGTCATTGAATAATTAATAGCAGCATTAAGACTCCTCATGAAAATTGCACCTGTATTAGCAATATCAGATGCTGAAACATTAAGCCCAACTGGTGTGGAGCTCCTAGATCTTGGATTAGAATCTAAATTTGATTTTTCTAATAATGGATTCTGTTGTTGGTGTATTTTCTGAATTGTATCTTTAGTAAGTAAATTTGAAGTAGATTTTAATGATAATGATGTTAAACGTTGTTGAATAATATTCAGAAAGTCATTCAGCAATACCCTCTTAACATTAGAAATCATATTTTTAATTGAAGATAGTTCACCAGTCGCTAAAACTTCCAATAAAATTGTATTCAAAACAATTATGATATCATCTGCAAGTGATGAAACAGCAGGTTCTTCAGAAATTAAGTTGTATAAAGAATGAGATGTTGAGTTTTCAATTTTCTTAAAAACCAATGTTAGAAATTTCAAGCATACGGAAAATTGTGGTGTCAAACTTCCAAGTGATTCAATCGTACATGCTTTTTCAAGAGTTCTTCTAATGGTATATGTAGCACATAAATCGAATTGCCTAACAAGTTTTTCATAAATTTTTATTCCAAAAGATGATAGAATTAATGGACTTGGGTAAATTTCCTTTCTGGAAGTTAAAAGTGCAGTGCCATTTTCATCTTCAATTTCATATTTTTTATTTTCTTTTGCTTTTGATGTGCTTAAATACTCATTCCACACAACAACAAAGAATTTAGAATACATTGACCAGTGGTTCATCATTGCAGATAATTCATCAGTTACTTGTGCGATTTCCATTAATTCTATTGATTCAATTTCATTTTCTGTTTCTAGTTCTTCAACTTGTTCTTCTACAATTCCAACTTCTGCAGTATTTTTATAAATTTCTTTGATAAGGATTGGGTAACCATATTGTTTAACTTCATCTATAAGCCTATCCAGATGTTTAGAATCGGCATAAGTTTCATAAATTAAATTACTTTGAAAATCACATTCCATTTGTATATCTTTTAGAATTCGATTCATTACTTCACCGCCATAATATAATTTAATCACTTTAGAATGTTGGTTAACAATTTCAGAAATTGTTTGATAAAGTCTAAATAGTAGCTGTGCATAGAATTCGGACCTTTGTTGTGTATTTTGAACATTCCTAATAATTGATCTAGAACTTTCACTTATTATACCACAAATAAACAGAGAATAATATTTTAAACCAACATCTGCTTTACCAATAAGGGGAAACAGTTGAAAAAAATAAGTTAGTTTAGCAACAGCTCTATTTTTTGCAGCTTCATTAAATTCAAATGTAAATAATTCCTCTAATTGATTGATCCAGCGAAATAAAATATCGCTTGGTAAATCTTCTAAAGTACTCGTTGGAACTTTAAATTCAACATATGAATCATTGATTATATTTTTAGGTAGTTCTCTTATAATTGATATAGATTTCGATGCAACTAACCAATCTTTACGTATAATTGCATCATTAGCTCTTGAAAGTTGAGCCTTTAATGTTTTAACATTATCAACATAACTTTTAATTTTTATTAAATCTGATTTTTCAGAATCTAAAATACGAACACGTTCAGTTATTTTGTAACTTAAAGAATTTGCATTTTCCAATATTTTCTTCAAATTTCTAGAATGATTAATTGTTGAAGATAATTCAACTCTTGATAATTCTAATGATCTAATATTTGATTGATGTTGAAAAGTGTTTTTAGTAGCATATGTTTCAAGTGTAGAATCAATTTCCCTCTGTGTTTCATTAATATTGTTTAATAATTTGGACAATTGTTTAATATTGGTTGATGCAATCAATGAAGATTCCAATGAACAAACATCATTTAAAAGAAGATTGATTTTCGAGTCTTGTTCCACTACTTGTGACATTCTCCAATAAAATATCTTTGTCTTCTAACCTTCTAACACACTGATATTAGTTTTCTGTCAATTAATAGAATTTACCATTACTATTTTTGGTCGATTTGGTGTTTGCTTATGTAAGCGCACTACAAACCACAAACCATGCACGAACTACGAACTACGAACTACAAACTACAAACTACGAACAACAAGCAGCGCACAACGCACAACGCACAGCACAGCGTAGAACCTACACATTATTTTTTTTGGCATTTTAAATATTTAATACTTAATTGAAGAAAGTGAAAAATTTTACCATTTATTCAACGATTTATTTAAGTTAGTGTTCGGGGTACTTTTACTTTGTCCTATTTAAAATACATACATATTTTTAAGGACATTATTGTTATATTATCAAGTAAAGATGACTACTGTTGAAAAAATCAAGGCCATTGAAGATGAAATGGCCAGAACGCAGAAGAATAAGGCTACAGAAAAACATCTTGGTATGCTTAAGGCAAAATTAGCTAAACTTAGAGCTGATTTACTCAAAGATGCAGCTGCTGGTAGTGGTGGTGGTACTGGTGTTGGTTTTGATGTTAAAAAAAGTGGTGCTGCATCCATTGGTTTTGTTGGTTTTCCGTCTGTTGGTAAATCAACTTTATTAACAAAACTTACAGGTACAACATCTGAAGTTGCAGCTTATGAATTTACAACTTTAACAACTGTTCCTGGTGTAATTAAATATAGAGGTGCTAAAATTCAAATGTTGGATTTACCAGGTATTATTGAAGGTGCAAAAGATGGTAGAGGTAGAGGTAGACAAGTTATTGCAGTTGCAAGATCTTGTGATTTAATTTTTATCGTTTTAGATGTTAATAAACCACTTCGTCATAAACAAATTATTGAACATGAATTAGAAGGTTTTGGTATAAGGCTTAATAAAGCACCACCTGATATTTTAATTAAAAAAAAGGAAAAAGGTGGTATTAGTATAACTTCAACTGTTGCGTTAACTAAAATTGATGAAGATGAAATTAAAGCAGTTTTAAATGAATATAGGATTAATTCATGTGAGGTTTCATTCCGTCAAGATGCAACAGTAGATGATTTAATTGATGTACTTGAAGCACATAATAGAAAATATATTCCAGCAATTTATGTTTTAAATAAAATTGATTCATTCTCAATTGAAGAACTTGAACTTTTATATCGTATTCCAAATGCTGTTCCAATTTCTAGTGGGAATGAATGGAATTTGGATGAATTATTAGAAGTCATGTGGGACAGACTAAATCTTGTCCGTGTATATACAAAACCTAAAGGACGTTTACCAGATTTTTCAGATCCAGTTGTCCTGAAAGGTGACAAATGTTCCGTTGAAGAATTTTGTATGAAGATTCATAAATCTTTAGTTGATGATTTTAAATCAGCTTTGGTGTTTGGTAAAAGTGTTAAACATCAAAATCAATATGTTGGTTTATCTCATAATTTACAAGATGAAGATGTTATTACCATCTTAAAGAAGTAGAAATGTGGATTTCTGTAGTTTACTTGTATATTCCCCATTTTTCTAATTGAAAATAGTATAGGTTTATAATTGTCTTTATTAGTCTTTTTTTTTGACCATTTAATATATAAAACAAATCAAGTCATTGGTATTTATCAATACATAGCATATATAATATATAGCACATAGCACAGCCGAACGGCGAACAGCGAAATTGCCATTGCCTGTATGCTACATACATACATGCTTATATTAAATAATATTACAGGTCGATATAATGTTGAATCCTAAACAATAATAATACATATATATACTAATAGTTACTACTTATCGACGTAGAAACTGTTAAATCACTTATCACTTATCAGTAAAAAGAGGTTTTATCATTCATACGGAGACGGATAAAGGCGTATTTATGATAACCGAACTATATAAGTCATGTTTTTTTTGTAACGGTTAATCTTTTAAATCTTAAATCCTAACTCCTGATTACCCTCACTGATTATAAACCGATTGCAATTTCCTATTTTTCTTTTTTATGTGTTTAACTGGTTAACTACATATCAACTACCTTTAAATTAACAATTACCCAATTACTCAAAAGATTAAAAAAAAATGCCAGAAATTAAAGAAGCAATTAATATTAATGCTAATATTGCTAAAGTCAGAGGAGTTTTTCAAGATTTTGCGAACTACTCTAAATGGACTTCATTTATTCTTTCAATTGAGGTACAAGGTACAAGGACACAAAATACTATTGAGTTTGGAGACTCGTTAAAAGTGACTATGCTTCTTCCAAATAGTAAAAAACCTAGTGTTTTCGATCCAACCGTTTTAACTAACAATGAAACTGAATTTACTTGGAAAGGTACATTATTTTCTGAATATCTATTTGCAGGTAAACATACTTTTAAATTCAAATCCATTGAGAACGATACCAAAACTGAAGTTATTCAGAGTGAAGATTTTACAGGTATTTTATCAAAGCCACTTCTTATGTTCATAGGTAAAGATACTGCAGAAGGTTTTAAAGCTTTTAATGGAGCTTTAAAGTCAAAATGTGAAAAGCTTTAATATTTTCAATTAAATTTATTTAAATAAACATATAGAAAATGTTTTAAATGTATAAAAAATGTTTATTATTTAGAATTTCCTTCGGCACTTATAACACTCATACATTGAAATTTATTTGCGTAATTTGCCTTATATAACCTTATTAATCCATCATCACCACAGCTACTTAAAATAGTACCTGTAAGATTCCAGCTGACCTTCCAAACTTCACCTATATGATCATTAAATGCATTTAATAAAGTAATATCGAGTTTTAAAGTATCTGGATCATCATTATTTTTATGTTCTTCTAATTTAAATATTCTTACATAACCATCTTTACATGCAGTAGCAATTAAATGATAACTTCTACCCATTGTTGGAGCCCATGAAACACTTCTTATTAATCCTTTGTGTTCAGGTAATACTAGTCCTTGTACAAATTTATTAGTGGTTTCATTTTTATAATAAATATATGCTTGATCTAATGCACTAACAATAAATTTTTCAACGCTAAATTTTGAAGGTGACCATGATAAACTAAAATCACTTTGTAAGTGGTTTGCAACTGGATTTTTTAAGACACATAATTCTTCTGTTGTTATCCACTGTGATAAATCACTAGGATCAGTAGATTCATAAATTCTAAGTTTACCATCACTTCCAATAGTACCAATTTTTAATCCTAAATGTGATGGTAAAAAGCAAGCATCATATAGTGGACCATGAGAATCTGCTAATGTCGCAACTTTAGCCCATCGTCTTCCTGAATTAACTGGCTCTTCAAATTGTTCTTCCCATACTTTCACTGTACGATCATATGATGCAGACAGGAGTAAATGGCCAAATTCTGGATTTGTAAATGCAACTTTTACAATTGCACTATCATGAGCTCTCCAAGAATCATTAATTTCCCAAAAATTCGTTGTTAAATCTAAATCGAAAACTTTGATATGTTGATCAGCACTACATGTGGCAAGTTGACGACCGTAAAAATCGTATGCAACGTCTAAAATCAAATCCTGATGAGAAGTTGGAAATGGCTTAATAATATTCATTAACTGAGTAAATGAGTTGTCTTGGAAAGAGACTCTTAGAAGTCGATTATCCGAATAACAATCATCAAAGATGTTTCATTTGCATTTATTCTTAAACAGAAATTGAACAAGACTCACTCACTGTAGAGAAAAATCATGTCGCTAACAAAATTTCAAATCATATTGGTCTTAGTTTTATATGTGATAAATACATATAGTTCGTGTTTTTCCTTTTTCTCTAAAGTTCTACTTTTTATAAATATTTTTCTCTTTAATTGATCACTTAGGATTCACGATCTATCTATTCAGATTACTCTAGGAAATTTATTTTTTTTTTTTTGGTGTTTTTGAGTTGAAATTCAATGTTTAAAATTAGCGGTCTTCGTTTTTCCCGGACTTTATTCCAGTCCCAATGTCAGAAAAGATTATCTTACTTTACACCTTTTACAAAACAAAATTACAAAAACTATAATGTTAGCAAGGTCCTTGTAGCAACTAAAGCAGCTAAAGAAAAACCGAATATGGCATTAACATTTTTAGGTGTTTTGGGAGTTTCTTCACTTTATTTAGTTGCTCATAAACCGATCTTATGTGATACAGGTTATGCAAATCAACCTGTTATTATTGATTCAAACAAGCCTACAAATATATATTATGATGATTCTAAAGCCATTTCTGGGATTACCCTCAGAAATAGACTTAATTATCATCATGTTGCAATGGGTTCAATTGCTGGTTTGATTCTTGGGTATGCCATCTCAAGATTAAGTTCTGTTTTGTTTGTTTTAGCAATTGGCGTATATTTGCTCGGGGTCTACCTTCGTAAACAGGGTATTGTTATTGTTGACACAAAGGGTATTGTTAAGGGAGCCGTGGGAAGTGTTGCTTGGGATGAACTCGTTTTTGGACAATCTAGTTTTAGTATTCCATTTATTTTAAGTTTCTTAACTGCTGCAACTTTATAAAAAAAAGAATATAATTTATAATTTTAGTTATTTTTATCTTTTCCAACTTTTTTGTTTTTAATTTAATTTAACATGACATTTTTCATTTAATATACAACTTAATAATACAATAATAATATGTAACTTTTTTTTTTCTTTTCTTTCTCAATTCAGTCTGGTTATTTCTTCGACTGCCCAATTTATTACATCTTTAAATTCTTTTTCTTCTAATTTTTCATCTAAATCATCTAGTATTTTTAAATCTTCAATTAAAATAGTAAAATCATCTAAATTATCATCAATATCTTTTTTAAACTCATTTAATCTAATTGATAGTTTATTATTTGATTCTTGTAGTAAATCTAGCTGATTTTCAAGCTTTGTTAAAAAGTTTTGCTTCTCAGTAATAATATGTGATTTAATTAATTCTGATGGTGTAAGTGTGGAAATATCAGGACATTTATCAATAGATCTTTGATTATATTCAAGTTTACGTTCCTCTGCTTTTTGTATCACTATATCTAAATCGTTTAATTTTTCCTTTAAAGCTCTTTCAACAAATATTTTTTGAAATTCTAATTCAGCTCTGTTTTGCCATAATTTTATAATTTGTTTACGTACATATTCTAATGATAAACGGTCTATTTGTGGATAACATGACACAAATGTTTTGAGCGTAATTTTTGAAAGTGTTTTCTGCAAAGCATAAGACAACGCAGAATGCAATGCTTCAAATCTTATATGTTCTTCACTTTCAGTCATCTCCTTGTTTATCTGATTCAAAAAAAAAAGAAAAATAAATAGTATCTAGCAGTCACTCTAATAAAAACATAAAACAAGAGAGTACAGAGATCGATATCTTACTTCGTTTTATGCATCGCATTTTATTTTTATTTTTATTTTTATTTTTATTTTTATTTTTCATTTT
>JAJLXI010000001.1:295679-353636 GCA_030571145.1 Pichia sp. yHKS168 | reverse complement strand
AATACTATAAAATATAAGGAGAAACTTAAAAAACTCTGTATATTTTATGGTTTTGTAATGTTTATTGACATTTTAATTGTGCAATTTCTATCAGGGCCTGGAATTATTACCGAATTTGGAAAGTGTCCTTACGCTTACGTAAAAAAATAAACAATCGAGATCGAGACGCCGGTATTATATATGCAATCAGCGCTGCCTCCTGTTAAGTCCACAGGACCTTCAACAGTGACAATTTTTGCCAAAAATAAACCGAGAGCTGCGTTGTTAATGCGACATTATCGCGGTCATAGTATGATGATAACTTTGAGATGTATATGTTTTAGCTTCTTTTAGCTTCTAACTATGTATTTTTATATAGATTCACTGTATATTTTAAACGTTACTGTGTAAAAAATTATTAGTAGATCCTTCTCAATTATGTTTTATTTAAAAAAATGACATCTGCATGTTAAATGACAAAAATGCAAATTTAATACATCTAATAATTTTAGAAAAATTTGAGACTAAACTTGAAATTTGAACTTAAAAATTTAAGAAATAAAAATCTATAAAAACCACATCAGAAGAATCTCCATAGTTCTAGGATAAATATGACACTTTTGGATCTTAAATATCGTTACGGTAAGTAATTATTATTTAGTTTCAAAAAATGAATGTTTAATTTGCTCCATTAAGTTATCAGAAAAATATTCTCAGGAAATTTTCATCTTTGCGCTAACATTAATTTGTAGTGAACTGTTTATCTGGCTTTTTTTTTTTGGTGTTTGGCCATTCTTGGTTTCTTTTCTTTACCTTATTAGCAGGCATATTCAAACTAAATATTTAAATTTATCTGAAATTTTCTTAATTTGGCAAAGTGTATTTTCACTGTTACGATGAATTGAAAAAGGGAAAATTTTTTTATCATTTTGTGCTGAATTATCAGCTATTTATTTGTTTGTCTTTTTCCTTATCGACATAGAAGCAGATAAAAAAATCTGAATTTTGTTGAATCAGAACATATGCATTGATATTTATTTCATTCATTGAAGTATAGACTAAATTTATCTAAGCTGATCCTTTAGGTAAGTTCAGGTTTTGTGGTCAAAGCGTTCAGTTTCAGCATACATGTACAGAATATATTGCAGTTTCTTCATATTAAAGCAGAAATATTCTGGTTTAAGGTCATTGGTAGTTTGTGCTTTGTTTTTTTATTAAGTTTACTGTAAATTTAGAAACAACATCTTGTTTAGAAAATCGGAGAAGTGATTCTTATACGAAATGGTGGTAAATCACTTACTTAAGTGTGAAATTCTCTATGTTTACAAAGGAGAAAACTAACCACACAGACTTTAGTCCTCCGAACCTTATTTTTATGTCTTCCTTCCTGTGATGGGGGACATCTAAACTATGTTTCGATAATTATGAATCCTCATTTTGCATCTGAGATATGAAAATGGAAGAATTACTAGTGCTACCGAAGATGATATTTTAAAGAGTTGAAAACACCTTTATAAAATCCTGAAACTAACGAATTAAGATGTGGAATGGTTGAAAGGATGTTGAGTTATTTTATTTCCTTTAGCAACTCCAATAATTCCAGTTGGACAGAAATATTATTTTTTTTAATAAACTTATAAGAATTGTGCCTGAAACATTGGTCTAAGAAAATTTATTTTCCATTTAATTTGGCTGAAGAATGGCTGTTAATTCTGATGTGGTAAGGTTTTTTGTATCCGTCATCATGCAGCATTCGATAAACAACCCGATCAAAATAAATTTATAAAAATTTGTAAGGCAATCTGGTTTATAACTTTATAATTTTATTTAACATTTAAACATAAGGAGTTAATTGTTTAATTGCTTCAAGAATCTATTCTGAGCAGTTCAAAAATGGTAAAAAACAGTAATTAGTTTGAAAGGTAAGTATAACAGTTTAGGAGTGTAGAATATTTCTTCTGCGAACGTAGTTCGTGTCTTGAAAGGGAAGACAAAACAGGTTTGTGGGGGTTCCCCATAGATCTACTTCTAAAAGCATCCAAAGCTTTATGCGGTATGGATTTCTGCGGCCCCACCTAGTGGGATCCCTCTATTTTTTTTTCTTATTTCCCATGAAGACATAGTTACACCAAAAAAAGAGTAGTCGAGTGTCGAGTGTCGAGGGTCGTGTGTCGTCGGTATTAAAAAATCATTGGAATTGAAAAAATTGAAAAATGAAAATTTTTTTCAACTGTCGACGAATCTCCCTCGTAAATTCAACAGACATGTACAAAACTTCAAGCATCTTAGACTTTTTTAATCTTTGTTTTTTTTTATTAATTAAGACGCAATATACACAACCATCTGAATAATGTCTTATCAAGCTGGTCGTCCAGAAAACGTCTTAAGACGTGCTGAAGATTTGATTGCCATCGATCAAGCAGATACTGCGCTTCAGAATTTGTATACATTTATTACTGCAAAGAGAACAAAACACATTGAACCAGCAAATCCTCAATTATTAGAAATCTTCAAATTATTTATTTCCCTTGCTGTTAAGAATAGATTATCCAAAGATATTAAAGATGCATTATTTCAATATAAAAAGATGATTCAAGGTTCAACTTCCATTGCCGATTATGAAAATTTAGAACAATTAACAAAATACTTTTTAAATGTTGCAAATTCTAAATTAGATGAAGCTCAATCAAAAGCAAATGTTGCTGCTGAAGTTGCAATTGAAGAAAATGTTGCTTCCGCTGCAGCAGCTCAAAAAGTTATTGATACTTTAGAAGATGAAGCTGATGATGAAAATGAAGGTTTTACTTTTAATATCTCACCAGAAAATATTCTTTTATCATCAGTCACAACTGATGATAGTACTGATAGGTCTAATAAAGAATTCTTTTTACCATGGTTGAAATTTGTTTGGGATTCTTATAGAACTATTCTTGAATTATTAAAAAATAATAATAAATTAGAAAATGCATACTGTCAAGTTATTTTACAAGCATTTCAGTTCTGTATTAAATATGATAGAAAATCAGAATTTAAAAGATTATGTGAACTTTTAAAAACTCATTTACTTTCAATGACAAAGCCAGACTATGAAGATTCTGTTAATTTATCAAATCCTGATACATTACAAACATTTTTAGATACTAGATTCCAACAATTAAATACTGCGGTTAAATTAGAATTATGGAAAGAATCTTTTAAAAGTATTGAAGATGTTCATGGTTTAATGAAACTTTCCAAAAGAGCTCCTAAACCAATTTCTTTAGTTAATTATTATAACAATTTAGCAAAAATTTTCCAAGTTTCAAATAATTATATTTATGCAACTGCATCAAGACAAAAATTATTTGAATTATTAATTCAATCTCCAGTTATTACTGATGCTGAATTAAAGGAGAATGCAACATTATATCTACTTACTTCATTATCGATTCCACTTTTAGAATCCTTAAATCATACATTTTCTGTTCAAAATGCTTTAGTTGATGCTGATTTCTATAGAAGAAAAAATAATAAGCTGTCTTCATTATTAAATCTCAATGAAATTCCATCACGTGACTCATTATTAAGTTCATCCACTTTAAGTCTTGTCTTAAAATATGCAGACAGTAGAATTGTTCAATTATTCAATTTACTTGAAAAATCATTCAATCCTTTAACTTTTCATTCCTCTGTTAATTCCATTTTAAATGAAATTGCAAATGAAGATAAATTTGCAGCTTATATTAAACCATTAAAGGAAGTTATCATTTCTAAAATTATTTCTAAAGTTTCAACATTATATGATTCAATTAAACTTGATTTCTTTTTAAAATTGGCAACTTTTGAAAATCCTGAATTTAATTATGATGAATTCACATTTGAAGATTTATTGATTAATGCAAAATACAATGGTTTAATTAAATGTGATGTTGAAGTTGATGATGAAGCAGGTGTTATTAATTTTAATGATAATTTATATGTTACTCCAAAATCTCAAGTTAATTCACGTTTATATGATTTAGAGAAAGCATTATCTTCAGCAATTAGTTTCATTAATGTTGAAAAATATAAGGCATCTCAAAAAGATCTTAATGATAGAATTTTCAAAGCAGCTAATGAGAATTTTGCATCTGAAAAAGAAAATATCTTACATACTGCTGAATTGATCAAAGAACGTGAACAATTATTAAAGGAAACAAAGAAAGATGAACAATTAGCAAATGAAAAAGCAAAGGCTGAAGAAGCATTAAGATTGAAACGTGCTGAAGAACAACGTATTCAAAATGATACTGAAAAACGTGAAAAGGAAAGACTTGAAAAGACTATGAAAAAGATTCAATTAGATAGTAAAAAGAAACTTGTTAAAGAAATCAATGATGGTGGTGTTATTCATATTAAATTTGAAGATGTTAAAGATATGTCAGAAGATGAGATTCGTATGTTAAGATTCCAAAAACTTGATGAAGAAAATCAAAAACTTCAAAATCAAATTGATGCTATTGTTAAAAGAGCAGATTATATTGAAAGAGCTCAAAGACAATATGAAATTCCATTATTACAAAAGGAAATTGATTCTGAAGTTAATAAACAAAGGGATGAATATGATGCATTAAAGGCAAAGAATTTAGAACAAGCAAGACAAGCTCATGATAATGCATTGAAAATTAAGAAAAGATTATCTCAATTTGTTTCTGCTTACGAGGATTATTCCATTCAATTAGATCAATTAAGTAAAGAAGCTGATGATGCAAGAGCTGCGAAAGCAAAGGCAGCATTCGAAGCTGCAAAGAAGGCAAGAATTGAAGAATATATTGAACAAAAGAAGAGAGAATTTTTAGAAAATGTTAAGAGAGAACAAGAAGCAGCTCAAGCAAGAGCGGCAGAACAAAAAGCTGAAGAAGAAGCTGCAGAAGAAGCTGCAGAAGCTGCAAAGGCTAGAGAAGAAGCTGCAAAGGCTAGAAAAGAAGCTGCAAAGGCAAGAATGGAAGCTGCTGATCCTGATAGAGCAGTCTACAATGAATTAAAGAACAAGGCGAGCTTATCAATGTCTGAAAAGCTGAAGTTACGTAGATTGGAAGCAAAATATAAATAGACTTGTAATTATTGTTTATAATTTGTTATTGGAGTTAACATTTGTATGTTAATATTTTATACCGTTTTTTTAAATATTTTTAAAACACCGAAAGTTTTAAAGAAAAATAAAATCAACATTTTAATTATTTTCCCTGGATTTTTGAGGAAAGGCATTAACCGGATATTCTAAAATGTTGATTTGCATCTAGTAAATAGAGTTCATGTATTTTATACTCATTTAATTTGATAACTTCAATATATATTTAATAGTATTATAATTCAGACTTGTGTTGCAGCTTTCAGTGAAGCAAGCAATCGACATGGTTTGATTTTCGAAATTTCACGTCGCGTGGAATTTGTTTTGATTTAGTTAATCAGTTTGGTTTCTTTTCTTTTTTATCTTTGGCGATTGTAAAAGATTTATGTTTTATATTTCCTTTGAATGTTTAAAATATTAAGGTAGAAATTTGAATTATATATATATACACTACATTCGTTTAAAGAATAATTAACAAAAATAAAATGACCTTTTTTGATGATATGAAAACTAGTTTTAAAGACGTTCCACGTCCAGAAAATGAAATTTCAACATTAGAATTTTTAGAAGCATCAGAATCATTAGTTAAATTATTTGATCTGTTAGGATCGTCAGCATTTAGTGTTGTTCAATCTGATATGTCTGGTAACATCAACAAAGTTTCATCTAAATTTTTATCAGATCCAGTTAATTGTGGTACATTACAAAAATTAATTTTAACTGAAGTTAAAGAAGGTGGTAAAAAGACAGCAACTCAAGGTTTATTATGGTTAACTCGTGGTTTACAATTCACTGCAGTTGCAATGAGAAAATGTATTGATAATCCAGATTGGGAATTATCTAAAGCTTTTGAAAAAGCTTATAGTGAAACATTAAGTAAATTTCATTCATTCCTTGTTAAACCAGTTTTTAAATTAGCGATGAAAGCGTGTCCATATAAAAATGATTTCTTTAAAAAGCTAGGTGATGATTTAACTAAAGTTAATGAACAATTAGAAGATTGGGTTTCCAATTTAGAAACTGTTGTTGATGAGATTATGAAATTCTTTGAAAGTGGAAATTATGGAAAGGGCTTATAACATTGACAAAAATCTAGAATCTTTTCGTTCATCTAATTTTTTTATAAAATCTTTTTATAAATAGTTTTACAAATTTTAATATTACTTTAATACTTTTCTAAAGTTTTGAGAAAAAAAAATTAGATACTGTTGTAATTAATTAAAAGATATAGTTATAGTTATAGTTATAGTTATTATAAAATGATATGAAAGAAAAAAAAAGTATATTATACGTGTTGATTCATGTTCTTCATGGAATCAAATAATTGAAAATACAAAGACAACCTGTGTGAAGAGAGAAATAATGAAAGGATGGTAAATAGATGGATAAGGATAAAGTTTTTTAAATGAATCAAAAAACTTATAAGAAGGATAATACGACAGCTACTAAAGTACCGAAAACTGAAGTGTTCTTTAAAGAAGCAGCATCACCCTTGGAAGTTGAAGAGATTGATGAGACAGAAGCAGAAGATGAGGAATCAGTAGCAGTTGAGGTAGATGTTTTAGTACCAGTACCAGTTGAAGATGATTTGGTAGAAGAACCAGAAGATGAAGAAGAAGACTTTGCTTTAGCTTTTGCTTTACATGTGAAAGAACCTTGGATACCACCATTCTTTGATAATTTTTGGAATGGAGTACAATCTGCATAACCACTAGTTTCTAAATCGAAAGCACCTCTAACAGTTTTTAATGAGTTCATAGTACAATTGTCGAAATCACCCTTAAGAACAACAGCACCTTGAACAGTCTTAATATCATCAATATTTTCAATAGATTTTAAATCAGTATTATTAGCAATAACTAAACCACCACCGATAGAAGTAACATTAGAGAAATCAATATAAGTTAATTGATCATTATTTTCAATAGTTAAATCAGCACCAATAGAAGTAATTAATGGGAAAAGTAATTCTTCAACAGCAGATTCAAAGAAACCTGCAGATTTGTTAACAGCAGTAATTGAAGCCATTGAAATAGAAGCAACAGAATAGAAAGTTAAATTATTAGCCCAAACTAAATTATCAAATTCAGCGATAGTATTATCACCATTGAATGCAACGGTTAAAGCATTTGAAATAGTTTCAATATTTGAAGAAATACTTGCTAAATTGAAATTATTGTTAATATTGAAAATTTCAACGTTAGTTGGATTAATACCTTTTAAATTTGATAACATTGTATCAGAGATTAAAATGGAATTACAATCAGTAACTTTAGTTAAACCAGTATCAATTAAATTTGGTAAAGTAACCCAATTAATTGCACCAACAGAAGTTAAAGAACCAAAAGAAAGGGAAGAAAGGACAGTTAATTGATGAAGTTTTAATGAACCAGTAATTGTAGTAATTGCATCAGCAGCGAAGAATTGTAAATTAGTTGCATTAAAAATTTGTAAATCACCATAAATTGCTTTAACATTTGCAATTGAAGCAGAACCTAAAACACCAGTAATAACAATATCACCTTCAATAGCTTGACAACCAGCTAATTTATCTAAATCTGCTTGTGCAGTTGCAGTGAAAGGATCAGAGAAAGAACAACCTGAAGCGACAGAAATTGAAGTAGTTGATGCTAAAGCAGTTTGTAAAGAAGTTGTATCTTTAACATCTTGATTTGCGAAAGCTGAAGCAGCTAATGCTAAAGTAGAAAAAACAGTACCAAATCTCATTTCTAATTATTTTTTATTTTATATGTAACTAAATATATTAATGATAATGTATATGTATTTGTGTTTATGTGTTATATGCAACTTATTTGTTAATTTGTATAAAAGTTTTTATTTTAACTTTTAATTTTATTTGATTATATTATTATTGAATAATTTTAATGAATGTTAATATATCTTTAAATGACTCTTTTTAAAAAAATTTTTCTATTTCTTTTCAAAAAAAAGATCTAAAGTGACAAAATCTAGCGAAAGTATAATAGTTGTCTAAAGAAAGGAAAGGAAGAAATAAAACAATAAAGAAGAGAAATAAGGGGCAAATATATAAAAGGAAGTGAGAAACAAAGAAAGAAGATGAAGTAAAAGAGAGGCAAAAAGAGTAGTTGGAAAAGAGGAATCAGCATAAAAAAAAAAGTGGATGGATTTGGACAGCACCAGCAATATAAACATAAACACAAATATATAAACACAAACAAACATTATATATAAACATAAATAAAAAAATACAATAGGAAAACACCAGCACGCTAAAATAAATTGTTTAAAATGTCTAAAAATGGAAACATTTAAACAATCCGTTACGCCTCCTTTTAATTTCGCATTTTGATTGGTCAACTTAATTTAATTATTGATCTGAAAAAATCAATAATTAATAATAATTGTCCATCAGGATATCGCGCTTTGTTTTTTTATTTTTTATTTTTTATTTTTCATTTTTCACTTAATTCCGGTTTTATTGAATGAGTTAAATCTATTTATAAATTTTTTTAAGTTGGAAATTATTTATTTCGAATCGTATAATTCTACAACATGTGCGTTGTCATATTGTGACAATCGTATTTGTAATATTTAAAAATAATTTCATATATTTTTTTTTTTATTTATTTTATTTTAACATTGCCCCGTTCTTAATATTTATACACAGTTTTATAAAAATAATTGATATGCAACAGCTGAAGTTGAGCCTTAAAGCAGTTTGTTTAACTCAATTCTTTTTATATAGATAATTATTGATTCAATTAACTATGTTAGAATCATTGGTTGCTAATATATTAAATAGGACATTAGGTGCTTATGTGGAAAATTTTGATCCAAATCAACTTAATATAGGAATTTGGTCTGGTGATGTTACCTTATCAAATCTTAAATTAAAACCAGAATCACTTGATAAACTGAATTTACCAATTGAATTAAAATGTGGTCATTTAGGTAATTTAACAATGCAAATTCCTTGGTCAAATTTAAAATCAAAACCTGTTAAAATTTTAATTCAAGATTGTTATTTATTATCAAGTGCAAAATTACCAAATTCTTATAATAATGATGATGAATTAGCAAAAGAATTAAGAATTAAAAAACAAAAATTAGAAAATTTACAATTATTATCATCACAATCAGATTTATCTTTATTAGATCCAAATGATAAATTAAAAAATCAATCATTTACTGATTCACTTATATCAAAAATTATTGATAATTTACAAATAACAATTAAAAATATTCATATAAGATATGAAGATTTTAATTGTTATACTAAAAATCCTTATGCTTTAGGTTTTACATTAGATGAATTATCTGCTATAAGTACTGATGAAAATTGGATTGTTAATTTCATTGAAAATGTAGCTTCAATTTCAAGAAAATTGATGCTTTTGAAATCTTTAACAATTTATTTAGATACTTCAATTATTCCTTCACATTCAATTTATTCTGATAATAAAGAAGAAATGTTAAATAATTTAAAAAATTATATTAATTTAGCATCATCTGATAATTCAAATGTTGAATATTTATTACAACCAGTTTCCGGTAAAGGTCATTTAACTTTAAATAAATTAGGTCCAACTGATGATACTCCTCATTATAATTTAGAATTATTTTTTGAACAATTTAGGATTAATTTAAATCATTTACAATATTGTGATATTTTAGAAACAACAACTCAGATAAATTATTTTAAGAAAACTTTAAAATTTAAAAAAAATTCTCCAAATTGTACAATTGAGGAAGATCCTTATAAATGGTTACAATATTCATTTCAAACCATATATAATGAGATTCATCAAA
This sequence comes from Pichia sp. yHKS168, assembly GCA_030571145.1. Lineage (NCBI taxonomy): Eukaryota > Fungi > Ascomycota > Pichiomycetes > Pichiales > Pichiaceae > Pichia > Pichia sp. yHKS168. The sequence goes on along the minus strand of JAJLXI010000001.1, from coordinate 343,777 downwards.
GAAATTATAAAAAAACTTGGAATTATATTAAAAAAAGAAGAGATCAAAGATTAAAATATATTACTTTGTGGAAAAAACATTTATTGGATGAAAATTCCTTAACCTTAGATGAAAAAAATGAATTGGATAATTTAGAAATTGAATGTTCATTTGAAGATTTAAAATTTTATAGGTCTTTAGCAAAAATACAATATAAAAAAGAATTTAAATCATTACCTAAAAATAAACAAAAACAATCATCAAATAATGGTTGGTTTTCTTCATGGTGGAATGGCTCTACAAACTCTGATAATATTAATAATAATCAAAAAAATGAACTTAAAAATAATGAAGAAATTTCTAATATCGAAATTACAGATGAACAAATTAATGAATTTTATGATGCAATTGAATTTGATGAATCAAAAGCTTTATCTGATAGTTTAGATATGCCAAGAGAAAGGATTAAATTAGTTATTGATTGTAAATTAAATACTGGTTCATTTGTTATTAGAGAAAATAAAAATACAAATAATTTAGCAGAATTCATATCTCAAGGCTGCCATGTTGAATTTTTACAAAGAAAAGATTCCTATTTTATTGGCTTCAAATTGAATAAATTTTCTGTTGAAGATGGCGCAAATGATACTTTATATAAACATATTGTTAGTGTTAAACAATTAAATGAAACTAATGATTTAAATTCTGATATTTTTAATAATGATCCATTTTTCCAAGTTTCATTTGAAAATAATCCTTTAAGTAATGTTGCTCATTCTGAGTTACTGGCAAAATTGAATAGTATGACTATTTTTCATAACACAAGGTTTATTGAATCAATTTATAAATTTTTTAAACCTCCAAAGGCTCATATAGATACAATTGGTTCTCTTATGAATGTAGCAAATTCTACAATTAATGATTTTACAAACCAAACCAAAATAGGGTTGCAGTATGCATTTGAAGAACATAAAACAATGAATTGTAGAATGGATTTACAAGCTCCATTAATTATTTTACCAATAGATCCAACTAAATGGGATTCACCTGTTGGAATCTTAGATGCTGGTCATATAAGTATTGTAAGTGATCTCATTAGTGAAGATAAATATAAAGAAATTAAGAATGAAAAAAAGGATACATATACTGAAGATGATTGGAATAAATTAAATACTTATATGTATGATAAATATAATTTAACATTGAAAGATGCACAAATTTTAATTGGTCCTGATATTAAATCAACTATTGAACAATTACATACAGCTGGCGATAGGGAAGCTTTGATTTTAGACCAACTTAATATGAAATTCATTATTGAATTATCAATTATACCTTCATTTGTTGATTTACCAAAACTTAAAATTGGCGGTGATGTTCCTAGATTTATTGCAATGTTAAGCGACTATCAATATAAAATATTTATGGAATTATTATCTGTTTCAGTTCCTAATTTTGATAATTCTACAAATAATGCTATCGATAATGATAATTACAATGAATTACTTGAAGATTTAAATGAATATTCAGATGCTCAATCATTTTTTGATGATGATAATATAATTGATAACATTGAAGATTTAAATGAAAATAATCAAACTAAAGATGGAGAAAAAGAAGAAAAAGAAAAAGGAGATAATAATGCAACTGATTTATCCAATTCGAATGCAATTTTATCACCAAAATTAAATCAACATAGTATTGAATTTAATTTTAATATGGATTTAATTATTTTATCATTGAAAAGATGTTTAGATACTACTTCATTTAAAGCAGAGACTTTAGTTGATTTAGTTGGTGAAAAATTACAACTGAAATTTTATCAAACTCAACGGAAAATGAATGTTGATTTATTATTGGCTGATCTTTTTGTAAATGATTATATTGAAACTTCAAACATAAAAGAATTTAAAAAATTAATTGGTTCTAACATAAAATCAAAAGATAATGAAAATTTATTTTCGGTTAATTATACAAGATCTTTAAGATATGCTAATTTTGAAGGTGAAGTTATTGAATGTTATGATCAAGATATTAAATTGGATATTTCTGACTTTCAAGTAGTTATTACGAGAAAATCACTTTTAACATTGCTTAATTATTCATTAAATACATTTACAGATCCATTGGCGGAAATTCCATCTGATAAACTCCGTCATAATGATGAACAAAATGTTAATGCACCTGTACATATTAATGTTGATATAAACATGAAAAGTATTAATATGATTTTAAATGATGATGGAATTAAATTAGCTACTTTGGTCCTTGAAAGAGCAGATATAAGTGTTTTCATGTTACCGGATAGTATGCGTGCAAGTGCAACAATTGGTGGTTTAAATTTAATGGATAATGATACTCATGATGGTAGACAATTGGTTAGTATTGAAGGTGACGATTTGGCAGATTTATATTATGAAAGTTATGATGTAAAAACAAATACTTTACCATATACATCTAAATTTAAATTTGAAACAAGATCTATGGTTGTTGTATTTGTTGAAGATTCTTTTGCCAGAATTTATAGTTTTTTAAGTCAATTTCAAAAGATGAAATATATTTATGATTCTGCAAGGGAGGCTGCATTAAATCAGGCAAATAATGTGGAATATCCAAATAAAATGAAATTTGATGTTTTAATTCGGGCTCCTATCTTTGTTTTCCCAAAATCCGTTGACCCAGTTAATAATTTATATGATACAATCACTGTTAATCTTGGTGAGATTCATACCTTTAACAATTTTGTTTTGAAAGATGGCGTTTATTTAAATATTATGAAGGCAGGTTTGGCAAATACTAACATACTATCTAGTTTTGTTGTTAATAATAATCAAATACAGAATTTAAAAATTATTGATAAATTAGATATTAACCTTGATATTGATTATTATGATGGTGAAAAGTTAAAAAGACCTGCCATGATAATCTATGGTGATCTTATCGGAAATGACATGAAATTAACAGAATTTCAAGCTTTCAGTATAATTCAAATATTGCAAAGTTTCCCACGAATAATGAAAGATATACCTGTTGAACATGGAGATTTTGAAGACATTGAAAATGATGCAAATATTGCAAATATGTTGATCACGAAAAATGCGCAACCAGAGAAGAAAGAAATTTCATCTGTTATTTCAGATGATAAAGATGGAGAAGAAGTTAAAGTTTTATCGCACAAAATTTCAAAAGAATTTTCTACTCCGATTTCAATTGATTTTGCGTTTAATATTCCTAATGTTGGGTTAACACTTTATAATGACACTTGCCACGTAATTGATATTTCTGATAAAAAGTTATCTCATTTTTCATTAAATGATTTGGCGGTTAAATTTCAATTATTTAATAGCGGTGATTTTAAATCTGATTTGCATATTAAATCTTTTGTTGTGAATGATGAAAGAGATACAATTACTAATGTTTTCAAAAATATCATTCCAGAAGTTAAACATGCAGAATATCAATTTATGGCCAACATTGTTTCTATTAATGGTATACAAACAGTTAATTTAGCCATTGATAGTCCACAAATATATTTGGTTATGGATTACCTTTTTGCATTAAAATCTTTTGCTGATTTTGCAACTCATAAACCAAAATTACCAGTTGATCAATACTTTAGTCATATTAAATCTATTGATGATGTTTTACTTGAAGATGAGAAAAACGAAGAGAGTAGTAATGATGTTGAAATTCAAAACGATACAAAAAGTAGCATTATTACATATAAATTCAACATTGTTGATCCTTCGATTGTGTTATTGGCTAATCCTCAAAATTTACAATCCGAAGCAATAATATTCAAGATCAGTCAATTAGTCTTAAATATGGGTGAAATTACTGAGATGAATGCAGTTGGTATTGGTATGTTTTTGAGGAAAATGTCATCAGATTCCTCAAATAATTTGAGGATTTTGGATGATTTTTCTTTTGATTTTATTTTAGATTCACGGGGATCAAATACAACATCATATTTGACAACAATTACATCAAATATTGAACCGCTATTATTAAGGTTGTCACTACGTGATATATATTTAGCATTGGATATTTTCAATAAGGCTTCTGAAATGTACAATGAAGCGAGCGGTAAGAATATAAATAGTGGCACTACTAGTCCATTAACTGGAACATCCATTGCTGATGATCTTGGTAAAAAGATTAGTAAATATGCACCTTCTATTATTTCATCGATATCTAAAGCATCGCACGGTAATAAATTAAAGGGAAAATCAAATGAACCTGTTATTATTGTTAAAGGAGAAAGATTAAAGATTAATATTCAAGGTTTTAGAATGGTTCTAATTGGTGATGTCCATGAATTACCAATTTTAGATTTTGATGTCAACGCATTTGAAATTAATGCAAAGAATTGGTCTACTGAATTGGAAGCCGATACACAGATTGCTTCATTGATTAATATTTTTAATTATTCATTATCCCAATGGGAACCATTGTTAGAACCTTGGTCATTTGCAGTGCATATTGAAAGATCAACAGAAGAAAAAATATCTATCAATGTTGTATCAAGAGAAACAGCTGAATTTACTGTCACTTCAAGATCTATTGCAACTGTTTCTCATTTTGCCAACTTACTTACAGAAAAGGGTGAATTAAAACCAAGAGGAGAAGATTCTCCGTACAGAATAATTAATCAGACTGGTTATGATTTAAATATTTGGATAGATGATGGTTCTGATGATAAATCTCAATTAACACTGATTAAAGATAGCGAAACAATACCATGGTCCTTTGAAGATTGGCGTCAAGTCCGTGAAACTTTGACTATTGATACAAACATCAATTATATTGGTGTAGAGTTTCTTGATTCCATCTATGAACCAATTAGAAAATTATCATTAAAATCTGAGGGGGAAGATGTTATCATGCTGTCACCGATTTTAAATAATCAATATCATAATAGACTTGCATGTGAAATTATTTTGGCTGAGGATAAAGTTAAAGAAGTTATCCTCAAATCCACCATTTCCGTTGAAAATTTCACACCTACTCCAATTAATATTGGTATTGGTAATTATGATGGTGAATTTGTGGTTGATAGAGAAATTATGGTTCCATCTGGAAGTAAATTAGCATTACCTATTGATTATGTGTATAATGGTAAGTTGGCTGTTAGACCTTCAACTACATCTGAGATTTTTGGTTGGTCTAACGCAAGATTACAAGGTAATAACAACAATGTTATTATGTCATGGGAATATCTTAGAGATAATGATTTACTTTTGGAATGCCCAAGAATTGAAGAGAACGGACCTGCAGACTATTATTATTTTAAAGCCCATGCTGAATATGATAAAAAAGAAATCCTTAATCGATTATATCCACATATGACTATCCATATTTCACCGCCATTGGTGGTTGAAAATCTATTGCCATTTGATATAGAATGGAGGCTTTTCCAAAAAGGGCCAAGGAAATGGAATGATGTTTTAAGACAAGGTGCAAACTGTCCAATTCATGTAATTGATATGAACTATAGTGCAGTTTTAAAAATCGATGTTTTAGGATCTCAATACAATGTCTCTGCAGCTGCTATTGTTAATACACCGAATGATTTAACAACTGTAGATAAAGAAATTACATTAAAAAGCAATGACGGTCAAAGATTAAGCCTTAGATTATTTTATTCCACTGATACTAAGCATGGTATTAAAGTTTCGATTTATTCTCCATATTTGATAGTTAATAGAACTGGTAAAGATTTATACATTATTGATAGTTTTAACACTTTGTGTTCCAGGGCTCGGACTAATCATGATTCAAATGAAGATGAATATCCAGATATGTTTTCTGTGAGTTTAGCAAATGAAGGATTTGCATTCTTTAAAGGTAATTTAGAAACTAATACTATCCAACTTAAAGTAGAGGATTCTCACCCAAGTGAAAGTTTCAGTATTGATAAGATCGGCCAATCGTTTGAAGTTAGAGTTGGATCAAAATCTAGAAATTTTGAGAATGATGTTGGGATATATATATCTGAAGGTTTAGGTATTTACAATTTAACCAAAGTTATTATGATTACTCCAAGATATATTATTAGAAATGATTTAGACTTTCCTATTTATATCGGCCTTGTTGGAAGCACTAAGGTTATCAATATTGATGCAAATGCCGTCTCTCCTATTTATGACTTACCAACTTATGGTGATAAACAATTGACTATTGGGTTCCAAAGAACTTCAGAAAGTATGACAGCTGCATTTGTTGTTAATAACGTTGGTGAAATATTTTTACGTATTAAGAAGCTTGATTCCAATGCTCATATGTTATTAAGAGTTGTTATTAGTATGGAGCATGCTTCTATTTTTATCAATATTTTAGATGCTAAAAATATGTGGCCATATTCTATCAGGAATTTTAGTGATCAGGAATTTTTCATTTATCAAGCTGATCCGAACATCGATGCAGATGGAAATAATCAATCAATTGGTAAATTTAAACCAATTTTTTATAAGATTCCTCCAAAAAGTGTTATGCCTTATGCTTGGGATTTTCCTGCTGCTGAAGTTAAAGAACTTATCATTAGGTGTGGAAATAGAGAAAGATATATTCAACTTGCAGAAATTGGTTCTTTAATGCCAATGAGAGTTAAAAATGATAACGGACCGCCCCAAATTTATGATTTAAATGTCATAGCAGATGGGCCAATTCAAGCATTAATGATTTCTGACTATGATCCTACAACCAGTATGTATCAATTGAAAGAAAATAAATCTAGTGTGTCTGATAAAAGCGTATCGTCATCATATAAGGCTGAATTTGAAACTAATATTAGAGATGAAAATTATTATACTAATATTATTTTGAAATTTGAAGGTATTGGTATATCATTAGTCAATACTAAAGAACTTTATCAAGAATTATGTTATACAACAATCAGAGGTATTGAATTTCATTATAATGAATCTGATATTTATCAAACCGCAAGTTTGAAGATGAAATGGTTACAAATTGACAATCAATTATATTCTAGTATATTCCCCGTTGTTTTATCTCCTACCATCATTCCTAAATCAAGTTATGATTTGAATAAACATCCTGTATTTTCCACATCAATTGCAAGATTAAAAGATAATACACATGGAGTTAATTATATTAAATTTGCTACAATATTATTACAAGAATTGTCTTTAGAAGTGGATGAAGATTTTCTTTGGGCTTTATTAGATTTTTCAAAAATACCAGGAGCTGTATGGAATTCAGAAGTTAAGAATCAATTATGGGACAAGAATTTAGAAATTCCTAAACCACCAACAATTAGATCAACTGATGATTTATATTTTGAAGCATTACATTTACAACCACTACAATTTAATTTATCATTTGTTAGAACTGAACATACTAGTTTTCAAGACACCATGAAAACACAAAATGCACTTTCAGTTGCTGTTGATGTTCTTACTATGGCAATTGGTAATATAAATAACGCTCCGGTTAGATTATCAGCTTTACTTTTAGAAAATATAAGAACACCAGTACCATATTTAATTCAAAATATTTCAGAACATTATAAACAAGCTTTTCTTTATCAATTATATAAAGTTTTAGGTTCTGCAGATGTTCTTGGAAATCCTGTTGGACTATTTAATAATATTAGTTCTGGGGTTATGGATATATTTTATGAACCATATCAAGGTTATATTATGACAGATAGACCTCAAGAATTAGGTATTGGATTAGCTAAGGGTAGTTTAAGTTTTTTCAAAAAATCGGTTTTTGGAGTTAGTGATAGTGTTTCAAGATTTACGAATTCCATGGCAAAAAGTTTAACTGTTGCATCTATGGATAAAGCTTTCCAAGAAAAGAGAAGATTAGCTAGACAAGGTATTAGAAGCAATAGACCAGCTGATGGACTTTCGATTGGTGCAACTTCATTTTTCAATGGTATTTCAAGTGGTATTGCAGGATTAGCAATTGCACCTATGGAAGGAGCTACGAGGGAAGGTACAACTGGATTTTTTAAAGGACTGGGTAAAGGATTATTAGGTTTACCAACTAAAACTGCGACAGGTGTATTTGATTTAGCAAATAATATTAGTGAAAGTATTAAGAATACGACAACAGCATTTGATGGAGAAGGTATTGAAAAGGTTAGATTACCAAGATATATACCATATGATGGATCAATTGTTAAATATTCCAAAAAAGATTCACAAGGGCAATATTGGTTGAAAAGATGTAACAATGGAATTTATTCAGATGATGTATATCTATCGCATATTGTTTTACAAGGTGGTGATTATGCATGTATTGTTAGTTTTAGTAGGATATTAGTTATTAAAGTTTTTGATTTGACAGTTGATTGGCAAATGTCTTTAGAGAATATAATGAACATTACATTAGAGAAAGGTGGTATTAGAATAAAGAGGAAAGAATTGAATGAACCAGCCCGGTTTATTGCATTACCAGATAAGGATGATAAAAGGTTTATTTATAATCAAATTGGAATTGCGGTTAATGAATATAATAAGCATTGTATAGTTGCATTATAAATATATGTACACAAGAAGAGGTATCTATATAATTAATAATTTTTTATAAATTAGTTATAAATTGAGTTTGATTATTACCAAATTTTTTATTTAAAGAATTAAAGAATTTAATTCCATTTTCTGAACCAAAACCTTCAGTTTTAAGTTCATTTGTTGAAATCCAACCATCATTTAATTTAATATCTAAATGATTATTAACTTCATTCAATTTAAAAATACCATTAGGTAATAATTTATCAGAATTTGTAAATGGAGTTAAACTTTTATAACAATTTGATAATACTATTCTTTTAAAGAAATTTGAAGTATTATTATTATTATTATTATTATTATTATTATTATTATTATTATTTATATTAATAATTTTATTATTTTTATTTTTATTTTTAGGAATAAAAGATTTAAAAGTAAATAAATTACCCAAAGTATTTTGTCTTCTTAAATAATCATAAATTTTATAATCATTCCAAATAATTTGACGTTCAAAATTTTGAATTTTATTTGCATAAGAGAATTTATATTGAATATCATTAGGATTTAAAATTTTATAATTTTTTGAATTTGAATCATATAAATTATTTTGTAAAATATTTTTTAATAATTGACCACCTAAAATTGATAAATTTTCAGATAATGAATTTAAAGATTCATTTTCATTAATTTTATAAATTTTTTGAGATAATATATCACCTTTATCAAATTCTGAAGGATGTAAAGTTTGAATTGTAACACCTGTAATTAAATCATTATTTAATAAAGCACGTTGTAACGGAGCTGGACCTGAATATTTTGGTAATAAAGAAGGATGAACATTTAAACCACCGAATTTTAAATTTTCTAAAAATGTAAATGGGATTAATTTACCATAAGATACAGCAATTGCTAAATCATAATTATTTGAATTTTGTAAATTTTGGAAATCAATTTTTTTATCAGCTCTTAATAAATTTAAACAATTTAAATTAGCAAATTGTGAAATTGGGACATCTTTTAATTGTTTTAAACCACGACCTGATAATTTTGGAGATCTTGTAATTATATCTAAATGAGAAATTATTGGATTTGAAGTTTTCGATGTTGATTTGTATAAAGGTAATATTTGTTTTAGACAATTTATACTGAACATATCAGACCCGAAAAATGCTATACGCATAATATTTTAATTTTTTTTATGTTCTGAAAAGATCTATAGTCAAGAGATTGTAGCTTGGATGTATAATAAAAGGATTTTAGTACTTGGAAAAACCAACAGAATAAAATAAATAATAAATAATAGTTGAGAGATGAGAGTGATATTAAATTATTTTACATGTCACTCCTCACTCCTAAAAAGGAAATTTATATTTTTCAAAATTTGTTATCTTCATTCATGTTTGCGGGATTCAAACGAAGAAGATTTAATGTTAGAAGTATGAACATGAAATTAGAATGAATATGGAAAAGGACAATATAAATACAAATAGAAAAGCAGGATGGAATAGAGGGGGAAATAGAGGAAGAGGAATAGGTAGGGGAGGAAATAAAGGAAGAAGTAGTACATCATTATCTGTTACTAATAAACATAATGATAATATCAAGTCTGAAGAAAGTGAAGCAATGAAACGTCGTAGAGAAAGATTTACAGAAGGTTCCGATAAAGATAAAAGCAAAGAAAAAGATAAGGTCAACTATGGATTGATAAGTAGAGGTGAAGATATGCGGTTAATAACAGAGAAAGAAGCTAGAGATGAATTATATAAAACAACAATTGCAATGTCTGAAGATAGTGATGAACGGTTATTAGGTTTACGTAAATTACGAGAATGTGTTTTAGCCCTTGGATCAAAATCAAAATCAAAATCAAAATCAAAGGATGAATTGGATGTTGAATTTGCTCGTGATGTATTCCTATGTTCTTTACAGCAGGCGAAAATAGAAGCTTATTTACCTGCAGTTGGTGGTCTTTTAGAACCTGGACGTATGACTTTATGGGGGATATCAAATATTGAACAACAAGAAGTATGGGCAATATGTGCATTACATCGAGCAATTATTGAAGAAGATTGGGAAGGTGCAGTTTTTGCAGCTGAACGTGGAGGGTTAGAAGTACGAGAATGTGTGAGGGCTGCAATTGTGGGAGATATTTTCAGTGTTGAACAATTAGTGGGACGTCAAGCTGGATGGGCGAAGAAATGGTTGGGAATTGTACAAGAAAAAAGAAAAGCTGTAGTTAAAACAGCGTATCGAGGTGCGGAATCAATGGGTGAAAATGCTGGTGGGTGGTTTAATAAGGTTGAAGTGTAAAGTGTAGTAGTGTTAAATAATTTTTGCGAGTAAGAAAGAAAGAAGATTTGATGGATGAAATTGATTGATCAATGTTACTATTTTTTTTTTTTTTTTGATTGTATTTTGTCTTTGTTATAAATTATAAATTGTTTCTATATATACATATATATATATATACTTTACAACAATTATAATACAATGAGTGATCCTATATCGATACAAGACTTAGAATCTGGACAGGTTGATGTAGATGCAGTATTAGTACAACTGGATGCCCTTCATAATGCACTGGGTGTATTACGAGCTGAAATGCATTTACATTTAACTACATTAGCTACACTTAGTGATAATAGCGCGCCATCAAGCGTTTATCAAGAAGTTGCCCAGCGTTTAATTGGATTAAGGGCTCAATGTGAAACATTTTATGGGGAATATCGTCGTGTTGTACCAATGGTACGTTATTTTAAGATTAAACAAGGTATGTCACCAGATGATTCTTTAAAAGTAATACCACATAATGTATCACACAGTCCTGTTTTATTAGGTGAAAATGGTGCAAGTGGTATAGGTGGTGGCGCTGGCGCTGGTAGTGGTAGTGGTAGTGGTACTGGGGAAGCTGAAATATCAATACCGCCTTCAAGGCCCGTTTCAATGTCAACTTCCGCTGCAGTTTCTGCGGCTGGTTCACCGAATCAAATAGCACCGCCTACAACGACTCGTAAAACTTCTGTAAAAGGTATAAAGAAGAAGGTAACGAAAAAATAAAATATTTGTATAATTAGAATTGGTATTGGCATTTATTTATATATATATATAAAATCTATAAAAGACGAATCATTAACAAATCCCATGTCATGTAATGTAATGTAATAAGTAATTAGTAATAATAAAAATATATGAAAAAAACTGAAATAAAGAAAGAGAGCGAACGACCGTTATTTTATTTATCATAATGATTTGATTTGATTTCAATATGCATCATGCATTTTAAATTTTGTTTCAAAATCATGACTCACTTATAGGTTCTTTTTCATTTAGATATCCTTTCCTTTCTTTTTTTTTGTTGTTTTAGTTTTATGTCTTATTCTTTTATCTTTATCAAATAGAATTAATAACAAATATAAACGAGATATGTCTGCAGATTTAAGAAATGCATTTATTAAAGCAAAAGAACAAGGGCGTAATGCCCTGGTTACTTTTGTCACTGCTTGTTTCCCAACTGAAAATGATACAGTTGAAATTTTAAAAGGTTTACAAGATGGTGGAGCTGATGTAATTGAATTAGGTATACCATTTTCAGATCCAATTGCTGATGGGCCAACTATTCAAAAGGCTAATACAAAGGCAATTGAAAATGGTTGTACAGTTCAAAAATGTTTAGATTTAGTTAAAAAGGCAAGATCAGAAAATGTTACAATTCCAATTGTTTTAATGGGTTATTATAATCCAATTTTAAAATTTGGTGAAGAAAATTTAGTTAAAGCTTCAAAAAATGCAGGTGCAAATGGTTTTATAGTTGTTGATTTACCACCTGAAGAAGCTGTTAAATTTAGAAATATTTGTTTAAATGAAAATTTATCTTATATACCTTTAGTTGCTCCTTCAACAACTGATGATAGACTTAAATTATTAGGTGAAATTGCTGATTCTTTTATTTATGTTGTTTCACGTATGGGTACAACTGGTGCAGGAGTTTCTGTTACTTCATCTGTTGGTCCTTTATGTGATCATATTAGAAAATTTACTGGTAATACTCCATTAGCTGTTGGTTTTGGTGTTTCAACAAGAGAACATTATTTAAATGTTGGTAAACATTCCGATGGTGTTGTTATTGGTTCAAAAATTATTAATTTACTTGAAGAAAATAATATAAATAAAAATAATAAAGGTGAAATTGCAAAAAATTTTGTTAAATCAATTTTAATTGGTGATGGTAATAATACAATTTCAAATTCAAATATTTCTTCAATTACAAATATTAATGAAAATCCAAATTTTAATGAAATTCATAAACATAATCCAAATTTTGGTAAATTTGGTGGTCAATATGTACCTGAATCTTTACATGCTTGTTTAAGAGAATTAGAAGATGCATTTGAAGATGCAATTGCTGATAAATCATTTTGGGATGAATTTCATTCTTTATATGATTATATAGGTAGACCTTCATCTTTACATGAAGCTGAAAGATTAACTGAATATGCAGGTGGTGCAAAAATTTGGTTAAAAAGAGAAGATTTAAATCATACTGGTTCTCATAAAATTAATAATGCTTTAGCTCAGGTTTTAATTGCAAAAAGATTAGGTAAATCAAATATTATTGCTGAAACTGGTGCTGGTCAACATGGTGTTGCAACTGCAACTGCTTGTGCAAAATTTGGTATGACTTGTACTGTTTATATGGGTTCAGAAGATGTTAGAAGACAAGCTTTAAATGTTTTTAGAATGAGAATTTTAGGTGCAAAAGTTATAGCTGTTGAAAATGGTACAAAAACTTTAAGAGATGCAACATCTGAAGCTTTTAGAAATTGGGTTTCAAATTTAAAAACAACTTATTATGTTGTCGGTTCTGCAATTGGACCTCATCCTTATCCAACTTTAGTTAGAACTTTCCAATCTGTTATTGGTCAAGAAATTAAAAAACAATTTATGGAAAAAAATAATGGTAAATTACCTAATTTAATTGTTGCTTGTGTTGGTGGTGGTTCAAATTCAACTGGTACTTTCTCTCCATTTGAAAATGATACTTCAGTTAAATTATTAGGTTGTGAAGCTGGTGGTAGTGGTATTACATCAAATTATCATTCTGCAACTTTAACAGTTGGTGAACCTGGTGTTTTTCATGGTGTTAAAACTTATGTTTTACAAAATCAAGATGGACAAGTTCATGATACTCATTCTGTTTCTGCTGGTTTAGATTATCCTGGTGTTGGACCTGAATTAGCTCATTGGAAAGATAATGGTAGAGTAAGATTTATTGCAGTTACCGATGATCAAGCTTTAGAAGGTTTTAGATTATTATCTCAATATGAAGGTATTATTCCTGCATTAGAATCATCTCATGCAATTTATGGTGCAGTTCAAGAAGCAAAGAAAATGTCAAAAGATGAAAGTATTGTTATTACTGTTTCTGGTAGAGGTGATAAAGATGTTCAAAGTGTTGCTGAAGTTTTACCTAAATTAGGTCCAAAAATTAATTGGGATTTACGTTTCGAATCTTTTGATGATGCTTCAAAATAATGTTTTATATCTGTTTAAAGTAAATTACATATTTGTTTATATTCAAGTTTTTTTTTTCAAAAAATAAAGTCTTATGATAGAACTATGAGAATCTAGTATATAATAGTAAGAGTAAGGTAAGATACACGGTTAAATAATACAAAATACATTGCTAAACAGACCGTGGATTAAATTGGATCAATAATCTTTGGTCAATAGTCAATGCGAAACACTTTTTTCCTTAAACATGATTTTTACAATTTTTTTTATTTTCCAACCTATTTAATCTTTCTTTTTAAAACTTCACTATCAATGAAATAACTAATAATGCTCCCACATGTACCTAACATTGGAATATCAGAAACATTTGGTACAACTACTATTGGGAGTATAAACTTGAATGATCCAAATGAAGAATCCATACATTTTAATTTTGAATTTCCAACATTAACTTCAAATTCAAATTCAAATTCAAATTCAATTAATTTATCATTTATAGATAATAGTAAACGTAAACTTTGGGATACTAAAATAAATGAAAAAATAAAACAACAAAGAAATGATAAACAACCTTTTGACACACTTTTGAATAATCAAATTAAAAAACAATCTGCTTGGATACCTAAAAATAATATATCTGATTTGAATAATCGTGTTAATGATAGTGATTTTTTTGATCCATGTATTGGAAATTTATGTTGTACATTTAAAATTAATAAATCTATATATTCCATATTTCCAATAGGAATAAATAATAATATTCTTGCAATTGGTATGATTGATCCAAAATGGAAGAAGTGGAAGAAAATTAAAAATGGATCTGAAATTAATGAAACAAGGAATTTAAAAGCACCAAAATTTATAGCTATTGAATCACTTAATTTACATTCTGAAATATTTCAAATTGAAGCATATAAATTAAATGATGTGGATCATCAACTAATTTTAATTAGAACTTCAAATAATGTTCATGTTTTAAAATGTTTGAATGTTAAAAACAAAATATCTATAACTAGAATTTTTAAATTTAAAAAAGATGAAAAATGGACAGACTTTGCAAACTCAAGTGTATTTGTTGGAGATTCTAATATTAACTTAGTTATTATTGATAAAATTGGAAAATTTATTGTTTTCACTGCTTTAATATCAAATAAGATTGAATTTAATAAAAAGAAATTAAAATTCGATACGATTTATGATCCAGTAGAATTATCAAATTTTAAGAAAACAATCTGGATTGATGAATTTAGATTAATTTTAATCACCAGGTCTCAACTTCATGAATATAATCTAACTACTGGTAAACTATTTTGCCGAATATGTGCTGGAACTTGGACAAAAATTTTAGATTTGAATAGAAGTTTATATGACAATTCGATTTTTTATTTATTAACATCAAAAGAAACCATACTTGTAAATACTATTGATAATAAATTTAGAAGGAAATTAGCATGGAAACATTTTTATAATGATATTGATACATCATTATATTTGAATATTATACCATCATTTGATGATTTGAATAATGAATTATGTATTATTTCTTCAAAACAAATAAATATTAATTATGTGTTAAATTTTGATGTGAAAAACTTGAAAATTTTGAATAATCCAAGATTATTTTTTTCTTCAAATAATGTTCCAAATTTAAGTATGAATTTTTATCATTTAAATGAGGATTCTAATTTTTATCTTCTTTTGCAGAAAAATAAAAATTTGGAGGTATCTTATGATTTAATTACATCCCAAAATTCATATGTTCCTCAACAAATAAATATTTTTGAGGATTTACTAAACAATAAGTTATCAATGTCTTTGGACTTGGAAGATTCTAAGAATCTGTATAGTTCATTAGTCGATTATTATAAATTTGAAGATGATATACAACCAACTGCTGAAGAGATCACGGTTTCAATTTATGACGAATTAGATAAATTCATCGAAGAGGAAAAGCGAACTCATATTTCATTACTACAGTTAATTAATAATATTCATATACCTAGAAATATTAAAAATGTATCCAAAATTGTTGATTATATAATTACTAATGATAAGACTAAAGAATTAAATATTAAAATTAATAAAAATATTTTAAATATTTATTCTGATGATATTTCCACTAGTGAGGATGCAAATATTAATACTTTGAGAAATCAATCAAATTCTCTTTTAAAATTTTTCCAGTCCATGTCAAACGATCAAACAATGTCTGAAGTTGTGTTTTATTTATTCTTAAGTTCGATTGAGATTTGGAAAACTCCTGTAAGTTTAAATAAGGAATCTGTTGATCAAGAAATTGAGAGTAGTATTAATGAATTACCAACAGATTATAAAAATATGCTTGATTCTTTTGAAGATGATTTTCGTACGATTGGAATTTATGATTCTCAAAATGACGAAAACGCAGGATTTGCAAGTACGGACCCATTTATGGCATCAATGTCAACTATGCCAACGGTTTCTATTTCTCAGGCCCCACCAACTATTCTCTCCTCACAGGTTATACCCAAAACTTCAAACTATACAAAAAGTTCGTCGGTCAAAAAATCTGCAACACAGCCAAATTCACAAATTAATAAATTCAATTCACAATCAAACTCACAATCTTTTGGTTCAATGAGCCAGAAGTTTTCACAAACTGGGTTCACTCAATCACAATCAGGGGAGCCAAAACGGAAAAAAAGACGTACTGGTTTTTAATTGGCATATTCTCTTTTTTTTTTCTGACAAATTTATAGAATGTAATTTTAGCTTATGTAATGTGCAACACATATATAGAGTAATTCTTAGAGGCACTACTAATGAAAAAGGTATATTTCCTAAATTGGTAACATCAAACAATATAAACTGCCGAGATAAAAAATTCATGAACAAAACGTGTCAGTTGAGAATTTAGTATGAAAGAATTGTTATTGTCTGAATTTATCTTTTTTTCTTTATTATTTCTTTGATATATATCTATGAAATTGAATTAGTTTAACTAATGAACTGACAATGGTTGTTAATGTATGGTTTTTTTTGACACTAATTGGCTTTGCTTTTTCACAATATGCCGCTGATTCAGATACAATTGCAAAGGAATATGAACAATTAAATAAACAATCTTTGAATTGGGGTCCATATCGTTCAAATCTATATGTTGGAATTACTCCACGTATACCTAAATCAATAATTACCGGATTATTATGGTTTCCAGCTGACACATTCAATGGTGTTATGTTATCTAAACATGCATGTGATCAAGGACATAATATTAAAAAATTTGGATGGACCAAATATGACCCAAGATATGGTGGACTTGAAACAATTTTTGATAATGATTCAAAACTTGAATTAAATGCAGAATTTATTAAAACTGACGATGGTTTGAATTGGGCATTAAGAATTAAAGGACATACTGAAAGATCAGATTCTGTTAATTCTGTTGTTTTTTATGCAGGATTGCAAGATGATGGTAGACTTGAACTTGAAAATGAATTATATGAAAATTTCAATAATTTAGTCGAAGATGATGTTGTTTTAAATGGTAACATGGATAAATTAGGTGGTGATTTTAAAATTAAAATAATTGACGATGAAAATAATGTATCTCCAATAAGTAATACAATTTCTGATAAAAGTTATGATCCATCTTTAACACATTATTTGTCATTAACTGCACCATTTGAAGAAATGTGGAAGGCAAATGAAATATTTTGGACTTTAGTTAAATTTAATATCGAGGAATTAGAAAGTTTACAAATGCAACCTCAACAATTTCCACCAATTGAGTTATTTCAATTAAGAAATCCAAGTGAATTTAAAGGTAATTTACATTTTATTCAAAAAACTTTTGTAGGTGATTTCCAATTTGATATTATTTTTAATGTTGATAAATCAGAAAAGAAAATTGATTCTATTTCATTATCTGATAAGATTAAACAAACATTAGAATTAATTGATGATAAATTTACTAAAAAATTTCAATTAAATGCACCATTTAATACCAATGAATATATTCAATTTGCGAAAGAAATTTTGTCTCAATTGCTAGGTGGTATAATTTATTTAAATGGTGATCAACAAGTTGATAGAAACGCCGTAGTTGACGATGTTAGATTTTCTCATGCTGATTTGAAAGGATCAAGTGAAGGTCCTTATGAATTATTTACTTGTGTTCCAAGTAGACCATTTTTTCCAAGAGGTTTTTATTGGGATGAAGGTTTTCATTTATTACCAATACTTGAATATGATTCAGATTTAACGTTGGAAATTGTTAAAAGTTGGTTTTCGTTAATTGACGATAATGGGTGGATTGGAAGAGAGCAAATTTTAGGTGCTGAAGCAAGATCTAAAGTTCCTGCTGAATTCACTGTTCAAAATCCAAATATTGCAAATCCACCAACATTAATGTTAATTTTCAGTGAATTATTAGATTCTGCTAAGAAATTACAATTACAACAAGAAGAACAAATTGATATTTTAGCAGATAATAATCAATTATTAAATTTCGATAAAATGAAAGAATATTTGGGTGATTTACATATGGAAAATCCTGAACTTATGATTAATTATGCACAAGAAATTTATCCAAATTTGAAGAAACATTATGAATGGTTTAGAAAAACTCAAAGGGGAAATACTGAAGATCTAGACAGATTTTATCATAACAATGACGAAGTTTATAGATGGAAAGGTAGAACAAAAAATCATTGTTTACCAAGTGGTATCGATGATTATCCACGTTGCGAAGCTGATATTGGTGAATTAAATGTTGATTTACTTTCATGGATGGGAGTTATGACTAGATCAATGTATAAGATTGCCCAATTACTTGATCAACATGATGATGCAAAACTATATAAAAAGAGATTTGATGATATTATTATTAATCTTAATCAAGTTCATTGGTCTGAAGATGATCAATTATATTGTGATGTTACAGTTGATGATGATGATAATGATATTTTTGAATGTCATGAAGGCTATGTTTCATTAATGCCTTTCATTAATAGATTAATTTCAAATAATGATACAAAAAAATTAATATCTTCAATCAAAAGTTTGCGTGATTCTGATACATTATGGTCTGAATATGGTATTAGATCATTATCTAAACAAGATTTTAAATTCCATAAAGATGAAGATTATTGGAGAGGTCATATTTGGATTAATATAAACTATTTAGCATTAGAAGCATTGTATTATTATGGTAGTCAATCGGATGTTGATTCTGAGGTTAAATTAGCAGCTAACGAAGCATATATTGAGTTAAGAAAAAATATTGTTAATAATGTTTACAATGTATATCAAGAAACAGGTTATGCATGGGAACAATATAATGAAGAAACAGGTAATGGACAGAGAACCCGTCATTTTCTTGGCTGGACTTCCTTAGTTATTTTAATGATGAAAATGCCAAAGGAAATTTTGTAACTGTGTACAATAAATTAGAAAGTTTTTTTATGTGTATATGTCTAAGCTGAGCCTCAAAAAATAATTTTGACATTTGGTTTTATTTTTCTTTCTTGATTATCTTTTTGCCTTGCTTATATACATCAAAATACAGTAATGTCTAAAACTAAATTAGAAAAATTAAATGAAGAAGATGGTATGTAACCGATTTATAAAATATAATCCAAGGAGAAGGGAATACTAATATATCAATACAGCTAGAAAATTAATCTTAGGATACATGGAGAAAGAATATAGACCATATGCAGTTACTGATATTGTTCTCAATTTACATAATCGTATTAATAAAAATATGCTAAATAAAATCTTAGATGAAATGGTTGAAGAAAATTTAATTATCATCAAAAAATATGGTAAATTAAGCTTTTATTGTTATACTGAACGTAAGCCTGATGAAAATGTTAAACTTATTGATTTCGACACATTGAAGGCCATAAATAAAGAAGTGGAAGATTTAAACAATGATTTAAATATCTTAAAAACAGGTAACTATCACACAAGAATTTTCTTTTATTAGAGAAAGATAATAAATACTAACAAAGATATAATTTTTAATCTTTATTGATAAAGAGATTTTAACATTAAAAGCTGAGCCATCTGATATGGAGCTTAGAAGGAAACACCAAGAACATGTGAAAATTCAAGAAAATTTAAAACAAATGATAGCTTCGTATAAAGAAAAATTGAAAGGCCAAGAACAGAAGACTGTTCATCAATTAAAAGAAATCGATTCAAAAGAAAAAGAAATGTATTTGAAACATAAGAAACTTAAAAAAATTGTGAGTAAAATAACTACCATTTAAGATACACCAAAAAAACAGAAAAGACTAACATTAAATGAATTTGAAATTTTATAGCATGATGAAATCATCAATACTCTCAAAGAGGGAATTGAAAACTTTGATGAGATGATAGTAAGTAAAAACACTGAATTATCTTTTTTCGATTAAATCATTAATACTAACTGATTATGTTTTTATAAATAACAGAAAGGACTCGGAATTGAAACAATACCAGAAATTTAACAAGCCCTTTATTAGATCACGTGTAATCAATAAGGGCTTAAATATATCTAACGTTAAAATTATTGGAACTTTTTTGGAAATTTTTCACTTTGAGTGCGTCGTCTTTGTTGGAGCGCTGTTTGGTAGGGTGAAAAAAATATAGTAATATGGATTAAATGTATATTGTATATAACTAACTATAAGAAATAAAGTAAAGTTTAAACTTTGTTGAATTCTTTTGTTTAATTAACCAAATAAATCTTTAAAGATGGCTCCAAAGGGTAAGAAGGTTGCACCAGCACCATTAGCATCAAAAGGTTCTAAATCAGCATCTGCAAAGAACCCATTATTTGAATCTACTCCAAAAAACTTTGGTTTAGGTCAAGCAATTCAACCAAAGAAGAATTTATCTAGATTCGTTAAATGGCCAGAATATGTTAGATTACAAAGACAAAAGAAGATTTTATCTTTAAGATTAAAGGTTCCTCCAGCTATTGCACAATTCTCTAATACTTTAGATAAGAATACTGCAGCAGAAACTTTCAAATTATTAAACAAATATAGACCAGAAACTACTGCTGAAAAGAAGGAAAGATTAACCAAAGAAGCAGCTGCAATTGCAGAAGGTAAGAAGAAAGAAGATGTTTCTGAAAAACCTTATGTTGTTAAATATGGTTTAAACCATGTTGTTGGTTTAATTGAAAACAAGAAAGCTAAATTAGTTTTAATTGCTAATGATGTTGATCCAATTGAATTAGTTATTTTCTTACCAGCTTTATGTCACAAGATGGGTGTTCCATATGCTATTATTAAAGGTAAGGCTAGATTAGGTACTTTAGTTCATCAAAAAAACGCAGCTGTCGCAGCTTTAGTTGATGTTAAGGCAGAAGATGAAGCTGCTTTAGCTAAATTAGTTTCTACTATCAATGCTAATTACATTGAAAAATACGATGATTCTAAGAGACACTGGGGTGGTGGTATTATGGGTGCTAAAGCACAAGTTAAGATTGCAAAGAGAGCAAAGGCAGATGCCGCAGCTGTAGCAGCTTCTAAGAAATAAATTTAATATATCATATAATTTAGTTTGTTTTTTAAAGATTAACTATTTATAAAATTTAATATAAATCATAATTTACCGTTCACAATTTAATAAAATAAAAAAAAATAATACATCTAAAACTTTCAATTATTTTACTTTATATTAATTTTTTTTTTAAAAAAGGTTTTCGAAGATATAAATAAGGAGATGATTATATGAAAATCTGATATGATATGTATTTGGGGATAAAATAAATAAATAAGATACGTTAAGGGAAAGATTTAAATTTTTTGTTTAATATATAAATGATTGGGTAAATAGTACATTAAATGTTTATTTTAATTTAGAGAATAATTTTGGAGCAGCACAATCGTTAAGAGCATGTTGTAAATGGAAGAATTCTTCAACACAATCTTCTTTATAATCCTTATCAGCATAACCTGGTTCTTCTTGTTCTTTGGTAACTCTTTCAACACATTCTTCATAATGATGAAGGTATGGTTTAACAGATGGAAGTTCGGAACATTCCTTTTTAAGTGCATCAAATTGATCTTCACCTTCTTCTTCATCTTCGTCTTCATCATCATCTTGTTCTTCTTCTGCTTCTTCTTCATCATCATCAGCAGCTTCGACTTCAACTGATTCGACAATTTCAACTGGCTGTTTAATATGTTAAAGTTAAAAATGAGGATTGATATATAATTAATGTTAGTATTTATGTTAATAGAAATATAAAAACTTATGACATTTTGGAAATAAACAAGAAATCAATAAATTGTAAAACAATAATGAAGTTTAAATTTTAGTTTAATTTCATGATTTTTTTTTAACTGATGATATGTCAATTATTCATAGTGTATAAATAAATATTAATTAGTATGATAAGAGAATTTCAAATGATAAACTTAATAATCAGGACATAAATGCAATATAATTGACGTGTTGGTATATGATATAATATGATTTGATATGATATGATATGATATGATATGATATGATATATTTGATTTTTCCAAATGTTTTATAGTGATTCTTATTCAAATGATTAATATTGAAATTACATAATTAGATCCGTCATTATAATAATAATAATAATATACGTACTTCTTCAGCGTAAGCAACAGTTGGAACAATTGCGTTAATTAAGTCAGTAACAAAAGACATGTTTGCTGTGTATATGTTTTGTGTTGCTATTTCTTTAAACTAATTAATATTTAATCAATTAATTATTTGATAATTAAAATGTTTAATAGTATTAATGTTAAGTATATGTTCAATTGAGACTGATTCCTCGAAAAGGTGGGTCTGCGCGTTATTACAGTATAATACAAATTCCGGGCTTCTTATTGGCTGAAAATAAGAATATTTTTAGTAAAATCCAGACGATCGACGTAATATAAAAACTATATAACAAATATGTACAGCATAAAGTCGATCGACGCAAACCTCTATATATTTCAATTACTGGATTTATTATTTTATTATTTTATTATTTTTTTTAATTGTTATTGTTGTTGTACATGAGTAATTTTTATTAATAAAAAATAAGATTTTGTTGCTATCAATTTGTGGGGAGGGGAGGGGAAGAACGAAATCGGAGATGATTAATATTTAATAGATCATTATAATATCTATGTTATTTTCAAATATATAATAGACAATAAAAATAATAGTGGATGAAATAATATATGTATAAGTAATAAGTAATAAGTAAAACTATAGACAAAAAAAGGGAAAAAAATAAAAGCTCAAAATCTAATTTCCCCCCGTATAAGTAATATATATAAAAAAAAAAACAGGCTACTATACTAGTATCTGAACTGAAGCCTATTATTCTATAATACTAGTAATAATAATAATAATAAATAAATAAATAATCTATTTAAATGCACCTATCATTTCAATGTCAAATTATATTATTAGTCGTTAGTCGTTAGTCGGCCTGTATTTTTACTGTTTCTGTTAATCCTGTTATTTCTGCTGTTTCTTCGATTTCGGCTTCTGATTTATTTTATTCTTCCCTAGTTTGTGTCTTGTCTTGTCAAGTAAGTATTTCTTCTTCTTATTTCTTATACTTCCATTTTTATTAATTACTTATCAATCTTCAGTTGAGTTTTTATTTCTCTTCTTGTATAGTTTGCGATAAACAATCCAAGGCTATCTATCCATCTATCTATCATCTCTGTTATTACTACATTTAGCTTGATATATATATATATATATATATCTTCCTTTAATCCGTTAGTTCTCACAATTCACCAATTTGATTTTTTAACTTCCATTTAAATATTTACATTTTAATTGGATTCAACAAACATTACTTTTCCCAAATTCCTTTTGTTAAAGTTAATTAATTAATATTTAATATCCGGGGTTTCCTAAGAAAATAGAATAAATTCACTCACTTATTTTACATTATCATTATCATAATAATTATTTTTTTTTTTTTGATAATAATTATAATTTATACCTTAATACAATTTCAATATTCAAAACAAAAAGAGAGAAAACATATCACATTACATTATTATAAATAATGACTGTTGAAAATATCTTAATTGAATCTTCTAATGATATTAAAGAATCAAATGATTCTGAAATTAATGACTCTTCTAATGAATTAAAACAAAAATCAATTAATAATATTATTACCCCTTCTAAATCAGATTCAGATAATTCCCCTTCAATTGAAATATCAAATGAAAATACAACTAATGATAAGACTGAAAATGAAAATCAAAAAAACAATGATAATGAAAATGAAAATGATAATGAAATCAACGACGACAACAACGACAATAACAATGATAACGCTAATGAAACCGAATTAGAACAAGAAATTATTCCTGATAGAATTTTTGTTGGTAATTTACCTTATGAAGTTACTGAAGATGATGTTAGAAATTTGACTCCTGATGTTGAAGTTGTATCTGTTGAAATTCCTAGAAAAAATTTCTTTAATAGAGCAACTAATGAATTTATTTTACAATCAAAAGGTTATGGTTTTATTACTTATACAAATCCTAATGATGCTAAAAATGCAATTGATTCAATTGTTGGTAAAGAAATTTCAGGTAGAGAAATTTATGCAAAATATGCATTACCCCAAAGTAAGAATAAATTCAAATTTTTAAATTCAAATAATAATAATAATATTAATATTAATAATAATAATAATTTGAATATTTCAAATAATCATTATTTAAATTTGAATAATAATTATAAAAAGCAACCTTATTACATTAATAATAATAATTTTCCACCTCATTTTATAAGAAATGTTCAACCTCCAGCTTTCTTTTATCCACCTATTCCTTTACCTCAGCATAATCATCATCATTCAATGCAATTATCATCATCTCAAAATATATCACAAGATCAAAAAGTAACATCATCACAAAAATCAAATTTACAACCATTTAAACCAAATCCTCAATCATTTTTTAATAAATTAGATAATAAAAATCTTACACCATTTCATCCAACTCCAGTTCAAATACCGCAACAAAATATAAATTTCTCAAAATCAAAAGAAGAGAAACAAAAAAGACTTGATAAAGGTACGCCTTCAATTGATACAATTTTTGTTGGAAATTTAGAACGTAATGTAACTGTTGATGAATTACGTAATTTTATGAAAGATTTAAATCCTCAATCAATTAAAATACCAC
The DNA here is from genome assembly GCA_030571145.1 of Pichia sp. yHKS168. Classification (NCBI taxonomy): domain Eukaryota; kingdom Fungi; phylum Ascomycota; class Pichiomycetes; order Pichiales; family Pichiaceae; genus Pichia; species Pichia sp. yHKS168. The sequence goes on along the minus strand of JAJLXI010000001.1, from coordinate 318,636 downwards.
GTAAGACTTTACCAAATGATGTTTATAGAATGTTAAAATCAAATGGTGTTCAAATTCAAAATAAAGGTATAGCTTTTGTTAAATTTGAAAATCAAGAAATTCAAAAAAAGGCAATAAACTTATTTAATGGTAAACATTGGAATGGTAAAAAATTAAATGTTACAGTTGCTATTAATTCAACAAATGATGAAAATAATGATAATATTGAATTTAATAATAATGATGTTCATGATGATGATGATGATGATGAACCTAAAATTACTGATGATAATAATAATGATGGTGATAATGATAATGATAATACTGAAATTAATAATGCAACTGAAGCTGACGAAGAAGAAGATGATGTTGAAATTGAAGTTGTTGTTTCTAATGAAACTAATTCAGCTGAACATAAATAAAAATAAATTAAAATAAATAAAAAGATTGAAATGAAAACAGTTCTACAATATCTTTGTTTTCTTTCTTTGATTTTGTTTTATTATATTAAATTATTCAAAAATTTAGATTTAAAGAATTTATTTTCTTGAATCATGTTTTTAAATATATCGTGTTTATAGAAGTCTATAGAATTTCAATAAATAAACCATATTCCTTAATCATTATAATCAGGGTCCTAAAAATTCAAGCATTCAGGCATACTGGCATTTTATCATGAAATTGTTCTCGCATCGATTTTATCTTTATTTCTACCTCCTACCCCATACTATTATACATTACATTACTATATATATATATATATATATCTAAAATTTAGATGAAGCAAACATAATCAATTCAGTCGTTAATGTTAACATTTTAACGATTATATATTGTATCGTTTTATCCTTATTAATTCCGAATAATCTCATAATTAGAGTACAACACTAAAAGTTAGTTTAAAAATTACATAGTATTTACAAATCGCCTACTTTTATCTACAACTTAGTTCATAGAGAAATTACGTATTGATAATTTTCTAAATTAATAATGATTTAGTATCTTAACACAATTTTTACTCAGAAAGCATGATAACTAATTAATTATACTGTATTAATATACTGTTTAGTCTTTTTAACTGATTTATTTGTTTAGCCAATACAGCGTTACTTTACAAGTAAGGTAAAGTATATTAAATCGTGAGCAATATTTAGCCTATTTTCAAAGTCCTCTTTTTTGTACAATTCTAAAAACTGAAACATTTTTTCACCCTGTACTTAACATTATACGATATTTAATAGAACATTATTACTTTCTTGTCCAAAATTTACATATATATATATAGGCATTTTTTTGACGACATGAGTCCTAGGAACAGACAATCAAATCTGTGACTGTGAATTTAAATTTTTTAGAAAGCAAACCTCGCACCACACACAAATTTAAATAATATTTTAAAATAGGTAATTCTGGTGTGGTGCGAAGGTGTAGTTGTGAAAATTGTAAATATCCTCCCACACTGTGTAGGATGTGATGGGTTTGGCTCAAGATGTGCTATACTATTATGGTAAAATAATCAAAATTTCATTAATCTATAGTAAATTTAAAACATTTTAAAGTTTGTGGATTTTCGTTTCGTAAACTGTAACTAGTCAAAAATGGGTATGTATATAGATTGAATATTAGAAAATTTAGAATGAATTATTGATGATTAAAAATGAGTTAATTTAGTTTGAATATTGAATTTGGAATATTGAATATAAAATTTACATTACATATTGAAAGTATTGAAATTGGACTGAAAACTTGATAGTTTAAATATTTAAATGTTTATACATCTATTGATATCCATATTATATCAGAATTACTTAACTCTTTAGAAAATAATAAAATATTGTATCAAGTTTTGAATCGATTTAATTAAAGAAAAATGTTATTAAATATAATTTTAAAAATATAATACGAAACATAAAACTATAATATTTATTTAATTTAATGAAATTACTGAAATTATTAATATCTTTTTCTGTTTTTAAAATCCTAAAAATACAAAATTAATTTGTTATAACATCATTCATTGTCAACTATAATATAATTTTAAAGAACAAATCACTAACATTTTTCAAATTATTTTCTTCTTTTTAAATTATTACAGGTAGAGTTATTAGAAACCAAAGAAAGGGTGCAGGTTCCATTTTCACTGCTCACACCAGATTAAGAAAGGGTGCAGCTAAGTTAAGAACTTTAGATTACGCTGAAAGACATGGTTACATCAGAGGTGTCGTTAAACAAATTATTCACGATCCAGGTAGAGGTGCACCATTAGCTAAAGTTTCCTTCAGAGATCCATACAGATACAAGTTAAGAGAAGAAACTTTTATTGCAAATGAAGGTGTTTACACTGGTCAATTCATTTACTGTGGTAAATCTGCTTCCCTTAATATTGGTAATGTTTTACCATTAGGTTCTTTACCAGAAGGTACTATTGTTTCTAATGTTGAAGAAAAAGTTGGTGACAGAGGTGCTTTAGGTAGAACTTCTGGTAACTATGTTATCATTATTGGACACAACCCAGATGAAAACAAAACTAGAGTTAAGTTACCATCTGGTGCAAAGAAGATTATTTCTTCTGATGCAAGAGGTGTTATCGGTGTCGTTGCTGGTGGTGGTAGAATTGATAAACCATTATTAAAGGCAGGTAGAGCATTCCACAAGTACAAAGTTAAGAGAAACTCATGGCCAAAGACTAGAGGTGTTGCTATGAACCCAGTTGATCACCCTCATGGTGGTGGTAACCATCAACATATTGGTAAGGCTTCTACTATTTCCAGAGGTGCTGTTTCTGGTCAAAAGGCTGGTTTAATTGCTGCAAGAAGAACTGGTTTATTAAGAGGTTCAAAGAACAAGAACGACGAATAATGGTGATGTTGTGATGTATATTTTCTGAAACATATATCTATGTTTTTTTATAAACAAAAAACTTAATAAAAAAGCTCAAATTATAATAAGTGAATTTTCAATTATAATACGTTGTTAATCCGTAATCAATTATACAATTATACAATATAAATTAAATTTTTAATTCTGGATTGTATTACATCTTTTGCCTCATCCCTAAATGGCACTATGGATCTCCTTATCTAAAAATGACTCTTATTATGAACAATAAGAAAGTGAGTAATTGAGAATTAAATTCAATTAAAAAGTAAAAATAAATAAATCGCTATTTTTTTTTTTTTTTCAATTTTTTATTTTATTTGTAAGAAACGTTTTTAGAATGGCAATTATTTCATACATTTTTGTAATTGATCTTTACTTTTCCTAATAATACTCAATTGAAATCATCTATTATCATTCTTGAACAATATGTCAAATGGTACATGTGACATGTTATGGCTTGTGGATGATTTCACTCGCTGTTCTAGACATGAAATTTTAGAAACAAAAATACCCATTTACTTATTAGGCTTTTCTGGATGCTTTATACTATACTATATTTTAAAACATAATGTTTTCAATTCAAATAAAGAATCACTAAAATTAGAACTTTCAAAAGATTCATTATTTAATGAGCCACCTGCTGGTAATTATGGTTCCGTTGTAATTGAGAATACTGATGAAATCGATGATGTAAATAATTCAGATTCAATTCTTGATAAACATTTTAATATGAAATATTTTAAATTAAATTCTGGAAATGATAAAAAAATTACTACATCTGTTGTTTTTAGGTCTCATTTTGAAAGGACTATGCTTGCATTGCAAGAACTTATTTATTTATTTCAAGTTGCATTAGCAATTACACCATTTATTATTCCAGAATTGTCTAAAGAATGGGATAACCGATACACTCCATTAATCAATCTTATTTTTTGGACTTATCTTTTACTGTTAACTACAGTCAGATTATTTCACTCATCTACTGGTTTATCTATGAAATATCCAAACTTATGGTATCATAGTTTTAATTTAATTTTTGCATATTTATTTAATTCATTCTTTTTATTTAGATCTGCATTATTACATCATACTTTAAATCCATCATCTGAAAAATTTTATATTATTCAATTTATTATGGTCATCTTATTATTTACTATTCAAGGTTATGACCACTTTACTGATAGACCAATGACAATTTATTTAACTGAGGGTCTAACACCATCATGTGAACCTCAATCAAGTTTCTTCAGTGTCATTTCATTTTCTTGGGTCAATCCAATGATTACGAGAGCTCAAACTATTTTACCAACGATGAATGATATTTGGAGTTTAAAATTAGAAGATAATGCATTTCCATCCTTATTGAAATTTCATAGGATAAAATGGCATAAAAGATTTGCAGTCAATTTATTTTATCAATTTCGTAAGTTATTTTTTTATCAGTCTGTTTTAACTTCCTTTGAAGCTATTTTATTATTTTTCCCATCTATGTTATTAAAGAAGATTCTTGAATATGTAGAATCTCCAGAATCTCAATCTACAAGTCTCGCTTGGTTATTTGTTATTTTGATGATTTTTAGTGCCCCTATCTCATCAGCTCTTTCTGGCCGTGGTTTATTCCTTGGTAGAAGAATTTGTACAAGAATGAGAGCAATCATTATTGGTGAAGTTTATTCAAAGGCATTACGGAGACAAATTACTAGTTTTTCAAAAAAAGAAGAATCGGTTGATGACGATGATGATGAAGCAAACGGTGAACATACAACTTCTAATTCAATTCAAGAAACGTCAGTTACTAATAAAAAAGGTGAAGATGAAATGGAAACTAGAGATCTTGGTTCAATTATAAATTTGATTGCTGTTGACGCTTTCAAAGTGTCTGAAATATGTGGTTATTTACATTATTTTGTTAATTCTTTGGTTATGACCATTGTTGCCATTTCAATCCTTTATAACTTACTAGGTTGGGCTGCTTTAGCTGGTGCTTTCACTATTATTTTAATGATGCCATTAAATTATAAATTAAGTATGCTTTTGGGTAGTTATCAGAAGGAAATGCTTAAAGTCACCGATAAAAGAATTCAAAAATTAAATGAAGTATTTCAAAATATTAGAATTATTAAATATTTTGCATGGGAATCTAAATTTGCTGAACAAATCCTCAAAGTAAGAGAGCAAGAATTAGATATTTTATTTCAAAGATGTTTTGTTTGGGTTCTTGCTTCATTTGTTTGGTTTATAACGCCAACCACCGTTTGTTTGGTTGCATTCTATTGTTACACTATTTTTGAAAATAAACCTTTAACAACCCCAATTGCGTTTACATCATTATCACTTTTTAATTTATTGAGAACTCCACTTGATCAATTTGCTGATATGCTTTCATTTGTTGTTCAATCTAAAGTTTCATTAGATAGAATTGAAAAATTTTTAGATGAACCAGAAAGTACAAAATATGAACAGTTGATATTTCCAAGAGATGAAAATTCTCCAGCGGTTGGTTTTCAAAATGCAACTTTTTCATGGTCTGTTAATAGTTCGACCGATTTTAAGCTTAGAGATCTGAATATTTCTTTCAAGAAAAACCAACTAAACATTGTTATTGGACCTACTGGTTCAGGCAAAACTTCCTTACTTCTTGCACTTTTAGGTGAAATGACTTTAGTTGATGGTAAAGTTTTTCTACCAGGTTCTACTCCAAGAGATGATCTAATTGTCAATTCAAGAACTGGTTTAACTGAGTCTGTTGCTTATTGTTCTCAAACTGCTTGGTTACTCAATGGTACAATCCGAGAAAATATTTTGTTTTCAAAACCATTTGATGAAAAACGTTATAAAGAAGCAATTGAAGCTTGCGGTTTGAAACGTGATTTTGAAATATTAGCTGCTGGTGACCAAACTGAAATTGGTGAAAAGGGTATCACTTTATCTGGAGGTCAAAAACAACGTGTCTCTCTTGCCAGAGCTTTATATTCTAATTCTGCTTATGTTTTATTGGATGACTGTTTATCCGCCGTTGATTCTCACACTGCCGTCCATATTTATGAAAATTGTATCACTGGTCCATTGATGGCTAACCGAACTTGTATTTTGGTTTCTCATAATATTTCTTTAACTATTAAAAATGCTGGTTATGTTGTGATCATGGATAATGGTAGAGTTAAAAAGCAAGGGTCCGTTGATGAATTGATGAAAGAAAATGCATTTGATGAAGAAGTTACTGCATCGGTTATTCAATCTCGTACAGCTTCTTCTTCTAACTTGACTGAAATGAATAACATTGACCTTCCAACTAACCACGCTCATTTGTTAAATTCCACTGTGGCTGCTCTCACATCTGATATTTGTGCCGATCAAATTGATTCTGAACCTGTTGAAGATTTTGCCAAAATTGATGTATCAGGTAAATTAATTAATGAAGAAACAAAATCTGAAGGTTCTGTTTCTCTAGATGTTTATAAAACTTATATTAATTTATTTGGATCTAAAACATTATGGTTTATGTTAAGTTTTGTGTTTATTGCTTCTCAATTGACTAATATTTATCAATCATACTGGTTAAGAATTTGGTCTTTAGCTGAGAATGAAAGAAATGGTACTAGCATATCAACCCAGATTGTCAATATGCCATTAAAGGTTTATGCAAAATCAGATTTTGCATGGAATAATATTCTAAACATGTTAAATTCAATTGAATGGAATAAACCCATTTTGCGGACTCGTTTTAATGATTTTGATGTTTCTGAACTTTCTACATTACATTCCACTATATACTACCTTGCAATGTACTCTCTGATTGGTCTCATTTATTCACTTTTCGGTTCATTGAGGGTTATCTTATTCTATTTTGGGGGTTTACGTGTTTCTCGTATTCTTTTTAAACAGTTATTAGACGCTGCAATGAGAGCTGAGGTTAGGTTTTTTGATTCAACTCCAATTGGTCGTATTATGAATAGATTCTCGAAAGACATTGAAGGTATTGATCAAGAATTAGCACCATATGCAGAAGCTTTAGTTATTTGTATGTTAAGTACATTGGCTACTATCATTTTAATTACATGGATTACCCCACTCTTCTTAATATTTGGAATTTTTGTTTCAATTTGTTTTGTTTATATTGGTGTTCTTTACTTGAAATTATCCAGAGAATTAAAGCGTTTTGAATCTGTCACTAGGTCGCCAATTAATCAGCATTTTACTGAAACTTTGGCAGGTGTGACGACGATTAGAGCATATGGTGATGAAAGAAGATTTATGGTACAAAATATGCAAAAGATTGATGAAAATAATAGGCCATTTTTCTTTGTTTGGGTTAATAATAGATGGATGTCATTTAGAGCACAAGTTATTGGCTCTTTGATTGTTGCAATGTCTTCTGCACTTTCTGTTTTATCTGCAAAACATATTGATGCAGGTTTAGCTGGTATTTCCTTGTCTTTTGCTGCCTCATTTTCAACAAATGCATTATGGTTACTTCGTTGTTATGCTGATGTTGAAATTAATATTAATGCTGTTGAAAGAGTCCAAGAATATATTGATGATATTAAACCAGAAAGTGCAGTTGAAAGTGAAAACGACCCTCCAGCTTCCTGGCCAGAACATGGTGAAATTTCTGTTGAAGGTTTAGCTTTAAAATATGCTCCAAATTTACCATTAGTTATTAAAGATATTTCATTTAACGTTAAACCAGGTGAAAAGGTTGGTGTTGTTGGTAGAACAGGTGCAGGTAAATCCACTATTATTACAAGTTTTTTCAGATTTATAGAACCAGAACAAGGTAAAATTACGATTGACGGCATTGATATATCCAAAATTGGTTTAAATGCATTAAGAAAAGGATTAGCAATTATTCCACAAGAACCAACATTATTTACAGGTACGTTAAGAAATAATTTAGATATGTTTCAAGAAAGTAAAGATATTGATATTTATGAATCGCTGAAACGTGTTGGCTTGATTTCAAAGGATGAATTCAATAACTTGAAAATTCTCATTGAAAGTGGGCAACCATTGGATACTTTAACCAAACAAACTGACGAAGAGGAAAATGTCAATAAATTCACCAATTTAGAAACTGACATTTCCGAAAGCGGAGGTAATTTATCTCAAGGTGAGAGGCAGCTTATTTGTTTAGCAAGATCTTTGTTGAAACATCCAAAAATTTTATTATTAGATGAAGCTACAGCATCAATTGATTATGAAACTGATGCTATGATTCAAAGCACTATCAGAGAAGAATTTTCTTCAAGTACTATATTGACAATTGCACATCGTTTGAAAACCATTATTGACTACGACAAGATTTTAGTTCTAGATCACGGTAAAGTCAAAGAATACGATCATCCATACAAATTAATAACAAAACCGGAATCTCAGTTTAAATCTATGTGTCAAGACACTGGTGAGTTTGAAGATCTTGTTCGCTTGGCAAAGGACGCTTATGAAACAAAGCATTGATTTTAAACTTTACTTGTGTAAATACTGTAGAACCTTACTTATATATACCTTTATTTGTATACACCATTACCAATAATATCTATCACATTCCATAATATTACAGTAATCCATATATTATACACGGCCTCTCAAGCAGAAAATTTGGAAAATCAACATTCTCAGAGTTTCTTGTTTACTTTTTTCCCAAATGAGTAATTAAAGCTATCAAAAAATTTGATCATCTAACATTGTATCGCATTTAGCTATTCTTGGTATATTGCTGAAAACAGTCTAACTTTATTCCAGAGTAAGCTTTGTCAACATTAACATGTTCGCAACCTTGTAAATTTCGTTTTATCTTTCTGTATATTATCTTGCTGTTTATTCTTAAATTGAATATTTATTCATTATCTTTATTTTAAAATTCTTTAAACCTTAAATACACAGATATGTCTAATGGTTTTAGAGAAAACCCGTTCAGTGTATTACAATCACCAATAAAACCAGATGAGGTTTACACACCACCTGGATCACCATCAAGAAATGGATCTCCAACAAGAACATCACCCTCAAGAACTGCAATGAAATATTCTCCAGCAGTTTCATTTAGAAGAGATTCAAATAATAATTTCATGGATAGCTCCATTGGCCGCAATTTTATTCAAAAGGCTGATGAATCTCCCTTGAGATCAACATATACACCAAGGAAGCTGTTTACTGAAAATGAATCACCAAGAAGACCATTACCAACGGCTAGAATTGCAAATCCATTTATCAAGGAAGAGAATGACGTTCATTCATTACAAGATTCATTGGGGAACATTCCAATGTTAAACCCAAGTTTTTCATCAATTGAACAGTCAATACCACAGCAACAAATTCCAAATATTAGAGTTTCTTCTGCTGCGTCAGATGCAACTGTTGCATCATCTGTTGGATCAGCTCTTAAAAGTACAGTTTCATCATACTTTTCTTCAGATCAATCTACAATTAATGCATCAATTGGAAAGGATTATGATAATTCTGATAACGAAAGCCATTCACCATCAGAAAGTACCATGTCTGATCATTTTGATGAAGAACTAATGGAAAGAGCACCACTAACTCAACCACGGAGGAATAGATTTCATGAAAGACAAACAGTTTTTAGGTCAAGAGCAGGTAATCTTATTTTGGATACTCCAGTTCCTGGTGTTTTACATGAATTACTTCCATTAAAAAATGAAGATGAATTTGATTACATGACATATTCTGCAGTTACATCGGATCCTGATAATTTTATAGATGATGGTTTTTATCTAAGACAAACTAATTCCCCTCAATCAACCGAAATCGTTGTCTGCATTACAATGTATAATGAAGATGAAGTTGCATTAACAAGAACATTGCATGCAGTTTTTAAAAACATTGCTTATTTAACAAAGAAAACTAATAGTCGTGATTGGGGTAAAGATTCATGGAAAAAAATTGTTGTTTGTATTATTTCAGATGGTAGAAACAAAGTTAATCCTGGGGTTTTAGAAGTTTTAGGTACTATGGGTGTTTATCAAGAAGGTATCTCCAAATCTTTAGTGAATCAAAAGGAAGTTAAAGCACATATGTTTGAATATACTGCTCAAGTTTCTGTTGATGAAAATTTAAAGATTGTTAGTAACAATGAAATTTGTCCAATTCAGTTGGTCTTCTGCATGAAGGAAAAAAATGCTAAGAAAATTAATTCTCATAGATGGCTATTTAATGCAATTTGTCCTGCTTTGAATCCAAATGTTTGTGTTCTGTTGGATGTCGGTACTAGGCCAAATGACAGCGCAATTTACAATTTATGGAAAGCTTTTGATGTTGATTCTAACGTTGCTGGTGCCGCTGGTGAAATTGTTGCCATGAAAGGTAAATTTTGGTCTAAATTAATTAATCCACTGGTTGCTTCACAAAATTTTGAATATAAAATGTCTAATATATTAGATAAACCGTGTGAATCTGCATTTGGTTATATCAGTGTCTTACCTGGTGCATTATCTGCATATAGATATGAAGCTCTCAAAAACCATGCCGATGGTACGGGACCATTGAACGCTTATTTTAAAGGAGAAACTCAAGATAGCGCAGATATGGCCAATATTTTCTCTGCTAATATGTATTTGGCTGAAGATAGAATTTTGGCATGGGAATTGGTAGCTAAAAGAGAAGCACAATGGGTTTTAAAATACTGTAAAGATGCAAAAGGTGAAACGGATGTCCCTGAAACATTATCAGAATTCGTTTTACAAAGAAGACGTTGGTTAAATGGTGCATTTTTTGCAGCTTTGTATTCCTTGAAACAATCTTCACAAATTTTACAAACAGATCATTCTAAATTAAGAAAGTTTTTCTTTTATATCGAATTTATCTATCAAGGTTTGACTTTACTGTTCAGTTTTTTTTCAATTTCAAATTTTTATATTACATTTTATTATTTAGCAGGTTCATTAATTACAATTGGTGGTACAGGTGGTAAGGTTTTTTTCGAAATTATGAATTACATTTGTTTGTGTACATTACTTGCAATGTTGGTTATTTCCATGGGTAATAAACCTACAGGAGCTCCAATGTTGTTTTGGATTTGTGTTATTTTATTGACTTTTTGTGGTTTATATGCAATCATTTCAGGTTTCTATTTCTTAAGTTTAATGATTAAAGATCATACCGCTGGTCAAGTTGGTGGTCTTAATTTTGCTTCTGTTTGTGTTTCATTAGCTTCCACATATGGTTTATATGTTTTAATGTCTTTCTTATATTTAGATCCATGGCATATTATTTCTTCTTCACTTCAATATTTTTTGATGCTACCTGCATATACATGTTTATTACAAATTTATGCCTTTTGTAATACACATGATGTTTCTTGGGGTACCAAAGGAGATACCGAAGTTGCTAAACCATTAGGATCTGCAACTGTTGAAACTGATGAATCAGGACAACAGTATATTAGAACAGGTATTTTAGAACAGCAAGATATTGATTCAATGTATGGTGAAATGGTGTACAAATTAAAGGAAAGAAGAAAGAAACCATTGGAAATGAGAGATAAATCAGGAAAGGAAGGTAAGAAGAAAAAGAATGAAGTTACCAAAGAAGATTATTACAGGGATGTTAGATCAAGAGTTGTTTTATTCTGGGTTATTGCAAATGTTGTTTTAGTTATGACAATCACCCAAATTTGGGAACCTGATTCCATTAAATCTAATAAATATTTAGCATTCATTTTATGGTCTGTTTTTGGATTCAGTTGTTTTAGATTTTTAGGATCTTCTGCATATTTATTACACTTAATAATCAGAAGAATCGTAGTGACAAAAAATAAATGGGATTTACAAAAGGAACAAAAAGTTCCACAAATGAGAAATTGATATCCACAAAACCCATTTATATTAATTATTTATATTTTACCTTTTCCTTTAATATAACCCTTTTTTTATTCTATTTATTTCTTAAACGTCTTTTCTTCTAACCGTGTTTCGAGTTTTACTTTAGTATAATTTAATAATAATTTAATTTTCGTATATAATTTATTGATAAAAAAATAGTTAAAAAATTTCATGTAAGTTTTCCTAAAACCTGTCATGCATACATATTTGAAAAATTAGAATCAGATAAAACAAAAAAATTTATATAAAAAAAGCATAAAAATACTTGTAAAAGTCGTACAAAATAACAAAAAACAAGGTGAGAATATAGTGGGTTGAAATAAATAAAAAAAGGGGTATAAATATATGACCGATGAATTGAATAATAAAAATTTAAGAAAAAGGGAAAGAAATGGGAAAGAATAAATTTAAATATATTTGGGGAAGAAGCTAATGAATTGAGGATTTTAGGCTTAAAACATGTTCTTTTAATCTCATCAGATCATCGTCATCAATAATATTTTTATCATTCAAGGCTAAACCAGTTTGTGTATTCTTTGGTTTCCCCATTGTTTGACTTGAAACGGGACTGTTGTAAGCACTAGAAATTAAACTTGCAGGAGTTTTCTTGTATGCCTTTGAGAAATCATTGATGCTGTTTTTAAACATGCCTGCGTCTGGTGATAATCCATTATGATTTATAACGTTGTTGGTGATGTTGCTGTTATTACTTTTGTTGTCATTGATATTTGGGTTTGGTGACATGCCTACATTAATGGAAAATAAAGAGTCAACGTCAAAATCTGAATTTCCATTCAACATTTTCTTCATTGGCTCAATTGTAGAAGCATCAATTGAATTCATTATTTTCAGTAAATTTCCTTCCGAGGGGATAGTTGGTAATAAACTTATGTTTTGCTTGAAATTTGATGTTTTTGAAGTTGATTTGCCATTTAAAACCATACTAATATCCGAATCCACTTCTGAGTCAACATCTGAATTTAAAATATGAGAAATAATTTCATCATCAACCGCAGAAGCTGACAAAATGGAATCATCACTAATGTGAACATTCATATTCATTGCATTTCTAATTGAGGAGGATGGATCAATTGAATTTTCTCTTGAAATTGAATAATTTTGAGAATTCATACTACCGGATAATCTTCTATCATTTTTTGATGAACGAATTCTTGAATCTGCGGACAACGATCTACTTCTATTCATTGTTGTTCTTAAAGGTTGGATTGCATAATCAATAATTCTTTTCTTTGCAAATGTATTAATCTCACCAGAATTATTTGATGGGAATGAAGTTGAATTACTACTTGAATTATGATATGGACTAGTTGCTGATGGGAATAAAGAAGGCATGCTATCATTTGAAGAAACTGAAAGCCTTCTTGATGAAGAAACAATTGATGATTCTCTTGATCCTAAAGAAACATTGGATGACATGAAACTCGACGTTGAAGCAGTTGATTTTCTTCTTTTATTTGATCCTGATCTCAAATCATCATTAGAATAAGTTGAATCACCTGGTAAAGTAAAAGCATTTAAATCAAAATTAATTTGTTGTTCCTGCTGCTGTTGATGTTGTAGTTGTTGCGGACCTGCAGATTTATTTTTCTGTAAGACCTTTTTATCAAATAATGAAGTATTATTAGCTCTATCAAGCTCAACAGAGGAAAATAATTTAAGCGCATCGTCTTGGGCAGATAAAGAATCAGTGAATGTAAACAGGATATTTTCTTTAATATAAGTCACAAAAGTAGTAATTAATGGATCAACATCTTTATAATTAATCAATACTTGATATAGTTGAATTAGCTTGTACACTTTTTGTCCAACGGTTTTATCTTTATTATTTTGTAAATTAGTGATTGAAATTAAGGTAACTAAATGGAAATTGAAACTATGTAGACACAAACTTTCTGCAGCTTCAATTGAAATTTCATGCGATTTATAATTTGATTTTGGATTATTAAATGTTAAATCATAAACCAGTGTGACAAAATCAATAAAATATGATGAATCAATCTTACCATTAATATTAACTAAAACTTTAAAATATAGATAGTAAGACTTTAATTTATTGAAAACAATTGCATTTTCTTCATTATATAAATCCTCAACAGATTTTTTCCAATTTGACAATTTTAAATCTATTTTGGATAAAACTTCTAAATTTTGATCATTTACAAACTCCATTATATTCCAAGGAATTAATTTTAATAGTTCAACAAGACACAAGGTAATTTTGATGTCATTATGGACTAAAACAATTGTTTCTAAGCTCGATGGCATTTCTTTTAATTGATTTGAAGTAGAATCATAATCACCATCAATTAATGGTATATTAAAATAAATTTCTGACAATTTTATCAATATTTTAAAATTCCAAAATAATTTTAATCTTTGAAGTTCGATTAATTTCTTTTCTTGAAATTTATTTGTTAATAATAATTTATTCGGTTTATCGATATTTAAAGTATGAACTAAATTAATGTTTAAATTGATAACATCTAATAAAAATTCTTTGTGAGAATGTAAGTTATCTGTATAATTTGGTAGATTATAATTTTCAAATTTAATTAAATAATAAAACAATAATAAAGAAATTTCCATTTTATCCAGGTTTGGTGATAAACAAAAATTAATATTTCTAAACATCATAATTAGATGTTTCAAATTAATCAATTTAATTGATTCATCTAACTGATTCAGAGCATTTTTATCAGGTAAAAATGCAGATGATTTATTATTTTCATCAATTTTTGGTTGGCATAAAGTAAATTTTAAAATTAAAATTAACTTAATCAGTGTATCTTGATCTTTCGAATTAAATTCATAATATCTTTTCTTCAATTCGCCATTATCAGAATAAGTTGAATTTTTAATTGTGTATGTATTAACAAAAGTTAAATAATCATTATAAAACAGCTCAAAATCTAAAATTGGAATTAATTTATTATAATCATTGAAAAATAACCAGATTAAATGATCTAAATTTTTAGTTGATTCATTGTTAATATTGTTGTTATTATTATTTGAATTATTTGAATTAGTTGATGATGTTGAAGATGATCTTATTATATTTAATGAATTAGTTTTTGAATCTAAATTGAATAATGGGAAAATTAATTTATATAAAATTAAATTCAAATATCTATTAAGATTCATATGATAATTAGTTAAATGTTTTAAGGCAACTGGATTCAAAATGTCACTTGGTAAAGAAGACTGATTATTTGAAACTGATGAAACGGAAGAAGCACTTGAATTTGCACCATTATTATTATTATTATTTGGTAAACATGCATTTAAATCATTTGATTTGTAACCTTTAAATGGATTTGATTTTAATGAGGCAAAAATTGTTTCAAATGGAGATTTTAAATTTTGATCAATAATTAACAAACCTGAAGTAGTAGTTTTAATCTGTTTACGGAAATAAGCAGCTCTTCTTGAAAGATCGATATTGTCTATTTGTAATTCCTTCGGAGTTTGACTTCCTGGTTCAATAAAATCCTCAAGATTATTATTATCATTACTGTTGTTTTTATTATATGAGATATTCTCAGACACTGTATGACCATAAGATAAATTATGAATCATATCAGAATCAATAGTCATTTGTTCAGAGGAAATAGATCTACATTGATGAGGAGAAGCTGGTTCAATTTTAACCATAGGATTCTCAGATGATAATGATTTTAAATTTGTATTATTGTTATTGTTATTGTTATTGTTATTGTTATTGTTATTGTTATTGTTATTGTTATTGTTATTGCTGTTATCTTTATTAGCTTCTAAGATCGTAATTTTTTTCTTTAAATTATCTAATTCAAGTAATAATTGATTTCTACTTAATTCAACATCAAGTAATTTTTTCTCTAAATTTTTTGTATAACCTTTAGGAAAAGAATTTCTAGTTAATTTATCAGAAACAATACATGGGAATCCATCTTTTTCACAATTTGTACATTTTGGATTATTTTCTGATTTTCCACTACATTTTATTTTTCTTGCCCTACATCTGTCACAAGCTTGAGAAATTCTAGTTCTTCCATTTGATGGATTTTTAATTAAATTCCAATTAGTTGAAGTAGAACAAGAAGATGAACCTGATGATGATGAAGATGATGATAATGCTGATGATGGAGTAGATTTTAGTTGTTGTTTATTATAATCAGAAATGTCATCGGTAATGTCCATGGATGTAGAGACATCCGCCATTTGAATATCTGTACTCATATAAATGTAAATATCTAGTTGTTATTAAAAAAAATAAAGTGGTAAGTGAGTATGGTAACTGAAAACCTGGGGTAATTAATAATGTAAAAGGGTCCAAAAAAAGAGTTTTGTTATATTTTCAAAGAATTATTTGTCGGAGAGTTGAGTTAAGAGTGTAATCAAGTTATTTGGGGGGTAAATGTGTGTATTAAAGAAGATAAAAGCAGAAGAACAGAAAAAATTTGTTAAAAAATTGAGCTGAGCATATGACAACAACATATACAAAATGCTGGTCAACCACCCAATCAATATTTAAATTACTTTTTATCATCCGTCAATTTAACATTTATGGACAATCACACATTGTGTCATTCCCCCCACAAATTAAAAATTACCCAAAAAAATGAAAATTAAAAATTTAAGTATTATAGCTCTAGCACAGCCCAACAATCGGCTATTCATTTTTGTTTCTTTTCGTTTCTTTTTTTTTTCAATGTTATTATTGTATATATTGTATATATTGTATGTAATTAAATTGTAATGTAATATATAATATAATTGCATGATCTGGTATTACATAAGCGTTATAGGCTTGAAATAGTAATAATTATGAGACGGTCGGGAGACTGACTTTAATGTTTATAGACATTGCTATATATATGTATTTCTTTATAGGTACTCTGTAATTAGTATTGTAACCATACCTGCGTTAATATTATCAGCAATAATAACATAGTTGTATGTAACATTATCTGAGTAAAGTTATTTATATAATAATATATATATATAGGTTATATTATATTATATATTAATTTATTATACATAGAGTCTATATAACTCGTAATGATTACGGGCATCAATTAATTTGATAACCATAAAAGATGATCCTTAAGGTCAGAACAAAATTCCTTTTTGGCATCAATATCACCTTTAGAAAAATGTTGGTTTAAGTAATTACAATCAAGTTCGAGATGACATATATAATCGTTCATAACTCTCCAAATATCATTCTCAATACTACCATCAAAATAAGTAGTATCTGATATAATTCTAATTCTATCACCATTTTCCTTTAATACAACTCCTTCTTTTAATAACTCAATTGGTTTTAAAGCTGGATTATTAATATTTAAAAATAATGGACTTCTTCTTTCACTTGAATTTTTCAACCATTTTTGATAATTTTTCCATGTTAATAAATTTTTACCTTTCTTTGAATATTTTGCTATATATGCTTCATATGAATATGAATCAATAATTGGATCATATTGTAACATTGAAACACCATTCCATGAATTATCATACCAATAACCATTAGAATCAACATTTGTATTAATTGAATAATATGGATTATTTAATGCATGAGCTGCGGAAACAACTGTCTCTTTTGCCCCATGCATACCATCAGGTGCACCTGTAAGTAATGTATAATAAATTCCTTTACCATTTAAATTATAATATAGTGATAATAGTAATGTACTAAAATGCTGTTTTTTATTAATAATTAATTCACTACCATCACTTTCTTTAAATGGTAAAGTATTTTCAAGATCATGGAAACTAACTTTACTTTTAATTTCTTCGTTCGATAAATCATTTAATTTTGAAATAATTTTTGGTGGTAATAATAAACCAAATTCACGCATTTTCTTTTTACCAATAGTAATACCTGCAATATCATAAAAAGCTGGTAATGTCTTTCTTAATCCATAATCATTCCAAACAAATAATCCATTCTCTTTATATAATGATTTTTCAAATATATTATGTTCTAAAGATTTTAACATAATATTTTGAGGTGTTAAATATAAAACATTTTCAAAACTTGATAATAAAATTGCTATTTCTCTTTTAATTGAATCAAAATTATATTTAACTATATTATCAATTTCATTGTTTGATGAAGATAATTTTAATAAATCTTCAATTATAATACATTTTGCATTTAATTGTGGTAAATATTCATCACAAATTTGTTGATCTTTTAAATAGTCATTTCTAGTTGGTAACATAACTTCAATTGGTATTACACCGCCTGATTTTCTAAAAATTCTAGAAGAAATTAATGCTAGCCATGTACCATCATCTTTTGTACCTCCAATCATAACTGCACCATCTCCATGTGATAAAAAATTTGAATTTGTTAAGCTTTCAGTATCTTTTAATTCTTTCTTAATTTCGTCAATTTTACTTGTTAAATATAAAAGTAAACGTGAATGTTTAGTTTTAACTTCATGTAACCATTTTTCAGGAATCGATGCTAAAGATTTCAAATATGATAATGTATGAATTCCATGTGTTGCATCAGCATGTGTATATTCTAATTGATTTTCTATAGCATTTAAAATACTTTCATCTGGATTATATTTAATTAGATCTTGAATATATTGTTTTAATAATGCACTATTATGAGAATTTGTTTCTATTGAAGAACCTAGTTCATTTGGCAAAATTGAATTATCTTCAAAATGTGAATATGAAGTGGAATATTTCTTATTAGCTTTATTAGCTTCTTGATAACTTGGTAATAAATTGTTTCTAAATTTGGGTTTTTCGATTTCCTTTTGTTCAAAATTTGAAAAGAAAAATAACAATATTATAATAAATGCAATTAGTGGTAAAATTAGTAAAGGTTTCCTTTTTAAAAATCTGTAAAAATAATTCTTATAATAAATGAGTGATGCCATTATGACTGTTTTTTATAATGTTAATACTATTTCAAGCTGACAAAAAAGAAAAAACTGAATGTACTTTTATGTTCATATATATATGTATATATATATATATATATAATATAAATGGAAAAATAAATATATAAATTTCTGTCTTAAGTAATTAACTCAAAATGAAAATGTCCGAATATGAAATTATGAATTCAATCCCAGATGATCCATGAAAATCGTAAACGAATAATAAACAACTTGTAATAGAAATAGCAGTCAATTTGGATAACCACAAATCAACAAATAACTTGTTTGTTGGAAAACCACAACGCGAAAATTATTAAGGAACATACAAGATGCAACATGTATTAAAAAAATAAAAATTACGGTCGATCGACGTGTGTATTTTTCTCTTTAAATTATTAATTTAGCTTTTTTCTTTTTTTCTATTTTATTTTTGTACAATTCGCTATTTCTTGCAAATCTATCTAACAAGGTTTAGTGGCGATAAGGTCTAACTACCAATTTTCTTGATTTAGAAGTTTTAAATTTGGTTGCAAAAAATTTAGAAATAAAAACAATCATTTAAGAATCTACTTCAACATATATATTAATATTAAATCATGTGGAACTATATGTTTGGAGGAACAAAGCAAAAAAAGGAACTTCCTAAAAAGGCAATTATTGAACTGAGAGAACATATTTCCACTTTAAACAAAAAGAGTAGCTATATTGAATCACAAATAAATGATCAAGATAAATTAGCTAGAAAATATGTAACAACAAACAAAAATTTAGCTAAACAAGCTTTAAAAAAGAAGAAAAAATTAGAAGCTGATTTAATAAAGATTGAAAATCAAATAGAATCTTTAGAAGTTCAATTAAATGCAATTGAATCTGCTAATTTGAATTTAGAAACAATGAAAGCAATGAAACAAGGTGCAAAGGCGATTAAACAAATACATACTGATTTTGATATTGATAAAGTTGATGAAACTATGGATAATATTAGAGAACAAGTTGAAGTTAGCGAAGAAATATCAGAAGCTATCAGTAGACCATTAGGAACAGATTTTATTGATGAAGATGAATTAGATGAAGAATTAGCTGCATTACAAGAAGAAGAAGCAGAATCCGATTTACTTAATACACATAGAGTTGAAGAACAACCTCAAAAACAAAAACAACAAATACAACAAATACAACAGAATTCAAATGCTCAAAAGATAAATTCATTACCATCTGCTCCGACGAAGAAATTAGAACATGAACAACCACAAGAAGAAGATGATGATGATGAACGTGCATTAAGGGAATTACAAGCTGAAATGGGTATGTAAATGTAAATTATTATACAGTATACTAACTAATTAAATATATATATTTTTCAATTTTTCTATAATCAATAATTTATAATTCTTTATGATAATTATAAGTTTTATTAAATTTTTTAATTAAAAATCGAATGTATTATACTGTAATTAAAAATATATAAAAATTAAATTAAGTCATAATATACATATTTTCTAAAATT
Source organism: Pichia sp. yHKS168 (assembly GCA_030571145.1). Lineage (NCBI taxonomy): Eukaryota > Fungi > Ascomycota > Pichiomycetes > Pichiales > Pichiaceae > Pichia > Pichia sp. yHKS168. Next base: position 298,525 of record JAJLXI010000001.1, on the reverse strand, counting down.
TCTTTGTCAGTTGCACCAATTGTTCTGTCCCTACAGAATAAAAGTAATTTACCAACTTCACTAACAATTAAATAATCAGCATTGGCTAATTTTTCACCAACTAATTGTAATAATCCAATTATATTACCCAAACCTTCAATATCATTTAAAACATTTACCCATTTCATTAAATCACCATAAAATTCAGCACCAGTAGGATTCGTAAACCATGTATGTAATAAAATTCCATTAGATTTTGAAGTAAATTGACTTCTAATATTTTTCAAATATAAATAACCATTTTTATTTTCTGCATGATTTAAATCAATATCTTTAAATTTATCCTTAGCATATAAATAACTCCAAAGTACTAATAAAATATATCCTAACATATAACTTCTAAAAAATAAATCAGCATCAGGTAAATAATTATATTGATAATCATAATTTGAATCTTGTGGTGATAAAAACATTTCAAATAATGATAAATAACATTGAACAATTGAAACTTCACAATGTCTTGTTTTTGACCATTCAATTACTCTATTTTTAATTGAATTTCTTTCTAATGATGATGATGGTTTAACATTCATTCTCCATGGTGCACCAGAAACAATAAAAATATCATAATGAGAAATTGATAAATATATATGAGCAACATGATATGCCATACATTTACATCTAGTATCTGATGTTGAAAATTGTGATGAATTTCCTAATGAATTTAAATTTTCAATAGCAGTTTTAGATGAACAACATGAACTACCAACATCATTTCTCCAAATTGCAAATGCAGCTGTTAATAAATCTCTCCAATTTTCAGAAATTGTATTTGTAAATTTATCTAAACCAAAAAATAATTGTAAATCTCTTTGTTGAATTTGAAATAAAATTGCATTTAAACCTGCAAGTAAAATTTTTTTACCAAATGAATTGGTTTTTGCTGGTTTACCATTCATTATATTTTTTAAGACTAGTAAAAATTGTTTTGGTCTTTCAGATAATTTATAATTTTTATTAAATTGATTAAAATTTGATTCCCAAACAAGATCTGCAACAGGCATTGTCATTTGAATTTGATGAGAATAAATAAACATTTGATGACCCATACTAATTGCATCAATTGCATCCATATAAAAACACATAAATGTTGCCCTTTTCATTGATTCAATTTCAATCCATTTATACCAATTATCAGTTTCATCACTATTTGTATCATTATTAAATTTTGTTGGTGCACCACCTAAAGTTGGTGATCTTCTTAATAATTGAATTGTAGTACCATGATGTAAATGTGATCTCTCGTGAAGTCTCCTACTTGAACAATTTTTTTCATAAAATTCTAACATTAATAAACTTTGAATTATCCAAACTTCTGCAGGTGGTTGAAAAAAAGGTGATGCAAATAATAGCCATCTCAGTGGTTCAGTAATTGTATCAGATAATCTTTTAGGCTGTAAAATTTTTTTTTCATCAGGACATGTAATATTATCAACACACATAAATAATTTTGAACCTAAAACAATCATTGATAATAATAATAAAATTGGAGCATCTGTGGAATTAAATGTTGGTCTATGTAACATTGGGAATCTTGGGTGGAAAAAATTCCAGTAAGTTTTTAGAGCTTTTTCAAATTTTAATCTTGTAAAATCAATATTACCCTTTAAAGCAGGAATCAGAGTTTCAAATTCTTTCATTTGATCATTTGTAAGTGTATATAATAAACCTTCATCAAATTGATAAGCAGAAGATTCACTTACTTGATGACCTTGAGATTGTTGAAAAGAATGTAAATTATTGTCTTTATTTGAATTTATTTTACTAGATTGTTTATTTATATTTAAACTATCAAGATTTTCATTTTTATTAACATGAATAGTTTTAGGTTGACGATCAGGTGATGTGCTAAAATAACCTGTACTAGATGAAGATGGAGAAAAATTATCTTGAACTATGAATAAATTATGTGTGTTATTATTCAGATGGAATTCATGCAGATCATTCAAAAAATTCTCATTGTTTGAATTATTATTGGTATTATTGTAATTTGGATAAACATTATTTCCTATTGGGGTATTCATATAGCTATTTGGATTTGTAGAAATAGGATTTAAATTTGATTCATGGAAATAATTTTCTAAATTTGGAGGTGGTATTTCTGAAGTTGATGCTAATCCAGGCTCTGTAAAAAACCAACTAAATAAGTTTGGAGCAGTCATTAATCCAGAAGATGGTGGATTAGTTTGGGTATTTAGTTGATTATTTCCTTTTGCATATGAATCAAGATTTAAACTGCTATTATTATTAATTAAGGTATTATTATTAGAGATTGTATTTGTTGAATGTTGTTGTACTAATTCTTTGACACTTACAGATAAATCATTTATTTTTTGATTTAATTTTGTTTTATTTAGATTTTTATTTGGAGCATTAAAACTTTTTGAAACAACAGTACTCAAAAACTCTGATGGTTGTGTATTTAATTTTTGCTTTTTTATTTTATTTTCATGTCTTTTTAAATGTCTAATTAATAAATCATGCCTCACAAAAGTTTTATCGCAACCTGGATTATTACAAGAAAATATTTTTTTAGGATTATGGTTTAATTTATGACGTGATAAATGTTCAGATCTTTGGAAACTTTTATTACAGTCTGGGAATTGACAAATATAAGGTGGACCAGATAAAATTTTCTTCCTACCACGAGGTTTAGGTTTATTAGTAATTTCTGTGCATTCTTGTTTATTATTATCTAGTCCAAGTGATTGATTTGTATCTGAATTTGGAGATTCGGATTTTAAATCATGAGTATTTTGATTTATTCGTTCAGATAAATCTATAGAATCAGACATGTAAACTTAAAT